>WOVY01012941.1:0-297465 GCA_013436015.1 Rhipicephalus annulatus
CACTTCAACGGCCCTCTTCACGCTTAATTTCTCGAAGTTCGTCGGGTAAACGTGCTTCTGCGTAAGGTTCCGAACAAGCTTGAACGACGACTGTTTTTCTGTTATGTCCAGCAACTTTCTCAAATACGTGGGGCTGTAGTAATGCCCATTGTTGAACAGAACGCGTTTGGTGGACAACATCTGGTTGCGGAGATTTTTCAGGATGTGGCAGTGGTCAAAAGAAAGGAAGAGCCTCCGATTCATATCCATTGGATGTCTGCAACAACAACAAAAAAAATGAATAAATAAATTGGAGAAAGGCGGCGTTTGCGGTGTGAATAATTAGTTGCATATACGGTTTTCTGTTTTTTACCAAAGTAATGTAAATGTTAGCCATTCGAAGGACGTGTGCGTTGTTAATTATTACCTTATTATAAAATTTCTCCACTCATGCCATGATCCTGCAGGTCTGTGTGTGTGTTTTATTGAGATTACCTACACCTTAAATCTTCCGAAACTTTAAGTATACTCACCCATTCATACAGTCGCATGCAGGTGCGCATACATTACGCAAACGCGTAACGTCAATTGATTTGTAAAGACGGGCTATTTACAGCGATTGTACTGTTGATAGCAATCTTGTTATGGACACGGCTTTCTTATATGGCAGCGCTGATTAAAAAAAAAGAAGGGGGGGGGGGGCTCTGATGCTGATACAGGCTTTTTTTTTTGTGCGACCAAGTCTTTTTTTTTTTTTTTCACTCAAACACGGCATGCATGCGCGTGCATACATTGATTGATAGATATGTGGGGTTTAACGTCCCAAAACCACCATATTATTATGAGAGACACCGTAGTGAAGGGCTCCAGAAATTTCGACCACCTGGGGTTCTTTAACGTGCACCCAAATCTGAGAACGCGGGCCTACAACATTTCCGCCTCCATCGGAAAAGCAGCAGCCGCAGCTGGGATTCGATCCATGCATACATTGAGGGCACACTGCGAATACATATAAAAAAATATTTACACTAGGCATTGCGCACAGCTTAATGCGAGCTGAGAGCAAAAATATATACTTAGCAACTTACGGCACAACTGGCATCATACGACCATTCCCTAACATGGTGAACATCTTTTTGTTCGAAGCGTGGTTGTCAGCTACAAGTCGGACCACTTGGAATCCTGCTTCTTCGATGGACTTAATTACTTCAAGTGTTAGTTGATGCAGGTGGTCTCCTTTTACTGACTGCGTGAAATAATATCCCACGGGTAGCCTGAAAAAGATAAAAATTAGCAGTATTCTGTAGCGTCGGTGTCAGCTGGGCTTAAAATCTCACTCCGTTGGAGAGAGGAGGAGAGCCAATTGCTCATCTCGAGCGCTTGTCAAATAAGTGCACAATGCTAAAGTTGACTTGCCGGGGGAAAGGGGGGGGGGGAGCCCTCCTTAAAAAATAGAAGACGACTCCCCCTGCCCCTCCCCAGACTTTCAGCCCTGGTCGCGGAATAGCACATCATTGGTTAATTAAAGACAACGTTTTCTTTTTATATCTATAGGTGGGGTTAGTCTTTCAGTCACAGCGAAACGTATAGTGATAGACAAAGTGATGATTCACTTACGTGTAGTGCGTTGATAAGCCTACAAATACAAAGGCGAGAAGGTGTGTGGCCAGCTCGTTCTGAATGCCCACTTCTTTTTCTAGGCCTCCCATTTCGACTAGGCCATGGACTTTGTCTCCTTTTTTTTCGTACGTCAGTGCTTGCTTTAAAGACATTTCATCCACAATCAAAGAGCCCATTTTTTCCTAACAAAAAAAATGGGGGGGGGGGGAATTCACTGTTAACAGACATGCGTTATATATCGGCGGAGACAGTTAATTATATAAATAACCTTCTTTGTTGTTCCGTACATGACCCATAATTTAACAGAAATGATTAGGGTTTAGAGCAAACATAGCGCACTGCCGTATACTCTTAAACAATACATCTTACGTTCGAGTAATCCTTGCCACAGGTCTGGTCCCTGTTTATTCACTTTAAATCACTTTTCATTCGGCTATACTAGCATGTATTTTGATCAGTCAAACACTGCCGCGTGCGCTGCTTCCTTCGTTATTCGCGTGCATATTGTAAATAATTCTGATCGAAGTAACGTACCCGTTCGGACAAGTGTGTGCTTTCCGTGTGCAGCCTTTGCTTCATTAGCGACGAAACAACTGCTCCAGTACAGTAGCCAATGTAACGCTTCAGTGTCATGCGACTTGGAAGGGTGAGGCACCCAGACCTCCGCAACATTTCGTACCCGCAGGGTGATTTAGCTTGCCACATTATGGCCTGCCTGATGGTCACCTCTTTCCAACGGTGATTTTTCTCACGCAGGCATTGCAATTGCTCCTTCAAAAATTCAGCCTTCTTGTCGTTCTCGTCCAGCATTTCCTGATGATGAAAGGGCAGTTGAAATGCGTAAATCACGCGCAAGATAACATACTGGAAGAAAGCGGAAGTGCAGGGGAGAATGGAAGCTTGACCCGCTGAAACATCGTAGAGCAGGGAATGCCGGCGCATCCAACAATTCGACATTTACGTACTGGACTTGCCCTTGTCAAGACAAGTTTAGATGTTGTGGGAGAGTGAGCAAACGTTCACACACACGCTACTAAAGGAGGCTGTTGCTGTCCTGACAAAGAATAGTGCACCTGATTGTCGAAACCTTGCATTTGGCATCATTCCTTATTCAACAATTCATAATCGCGAGAAAAGATATGCGTTTACTCTTAAGACAATAATAGATGTTTCATGTCACCACGTGGACATTCAATTGCAGCTATGCTACATTAATGAATTGCGCAACTTCAGACTTGCGTCATGTTCAGTAACCGGCCACCGACTCACACATACGGACTAGCGGAAACTGTTCACTTACACTTTCCAAACCATTCCTTCCTTTTTGAATGCAATGCTGCTCGCTCAAGTTTATAAGGCAGACATCACATGTGCGTCAAGCGTGGCTTCCTGTACGAGCATAAACCGATCGGCCCATAGCACCAACACAACACAGCTTGCAAATTACTGTCTTTCCAGTTGTCAGTCCAATGTCCTTAATTGTTTGCGACGACAGAAATTTGAACTCGTTGTTCGCAGGATAAAGGAATAAACTCGGGGTGCGCCAATCACGCAAGGGGGTACACACCGACCTTCGTATCTTAAACACTTGCTCATGTGCGCGCTTACCCACCAACCTTCTTTTATTCCGTGTCCTTATGTCAGGCCTACACCTTCGTATGACCAGAAAGATTGCCAGCATCGGCGTACACTAAAATGTCACGTAAATTTATATGAAGAAGAAAATCTATAAACAGAGTTTCTCTCGAGCAGACATCATGACAGCGGACTTGTCATCCTTAAGGCTATAATTGTATTTCAGTCTTTCAGAAAACAAGCCTGCTTGTCGAAACGCCGGCTCGAAACAACTTTGCTAAAACTACTGATTAAGCGAGTTGGTTCATGATTATTTTCAGTGTTTGTGTGTGTGTAAACAGCGATTAAAGAATGGGAACAACCCCTGTTCACAGGTTTTTTACTGCAAGCTTCCATCCTCCCCTTTCTGACGTTTCTTACAAAAAAGTATAGGGACACTAAGTTAATAGACTGATAAATGAGTACCTGATAATTCTCTATCGTTCCTGTTCCGATCATACGACTATTAGAACAGAAAAAATTAAGACTAGGTTTAATGTTCTGAGTTTGGCGAACAATCTTCGACACGTGCACGTCGCTTTATGTTGCGTTGCTCCTTGTGTACTTGGCCGCATTGGCTGAGAACATTTCTTTGAAACTTTCTACTTCAGACCTTGCATCTACTAACACAGCAGTCTTAGACATTACCTGAGGCCGTCAAAGTATGACGTCACTGCTAGCCGATGCGCGAGAACTTAAGGGTAGCATCGCCACCTTTACAATCTCTTATAGTTTCGAGAATTCCTTCGCTCACCGGACGTCCTCTCGTAGTACGGGTGATGTTGATAGAATTGACTTACTCCTAAATTGTTATTATGTTCAGAGTCATTTAAAATTAAGTGCGAATATAAAAGGATTAATATAACATTCGTCCACTGACGTAACTGCGTACCTGCAGCGTTAGAGCGCCATTCGCCTCGGCGAGGGCTTTCATCTCGAAAAAATCTTTCTTTAGCTTCTCTAGCTGTGAATGCAAATTACTGTTCATTTCTTTCAGCCTGCTGCACTTCCGCCGCAACGTCTTAGTTGCCGCGACCAGGGAGCGCATCTTCTTCAAACCGATCGACGTTTGCGACGTCATGGAGCGCCGCACTGGCCTCTTCTGGTGTTCCCCTTGTATAACTGAACTACAGTCCTCCATGTTGTCCTGACTTGATGGAAAATGCAACCACTCGGCCTCTTGTGCAGTTTCAATTGGGTTTTCAGAACTATATACTTCCCCAGGCTCCGCTGATGCTCGCTCTTCTTGAGAAGAATCTGCGTTGGACGTTCCCCTGTTAAGCCGAAAAAATAGCGAAGCATGACAGATATATTGTCCCGCTAAACGCATAAGGGAATACTGCTAACATTATTCTTATCCGTTGTTGTGTTAGACTTCAAGTTTTACTTACAGTATTTTTACTTGTATGGGTGCCAGCGTTGTTTCCCCCTGCGTTCGTTTTAGCCGCTTTTTCCGCGGCATTGGATCTTGCCCACGTGGATCAGGAGAAGCGGGAAATAAGGAAGGCACGGCTGTGGGCTTCAACATCTTCCTTTTCGTCACTGTTCTGTAATCTTCAGCGGTAAAATGCAGGCTGCATACCTTCGACCGGTCGCTGGGCTCCCAGCGATGCTTTCCTGAACCTTCATCAAAGGTAAAGGCGTATACGCATGGCTAGCAAGATTGCAAAATAACAGTCCATAACACCTTTTTTGTAATTAATTTTTCCAAAATGTAACAAGCCAAATGGGGAGGTTAAGAAAAAGCATAGCCACGATTTTATTCTGGGGAAGTACCTGTATACCCATTTAGTGCATTTTCATATTTTCTCGCAGCCTTTGTAAATGTCTTTTTAGATGACTACATTCGTCGATTGATGTTTAGTGATGGTACGTGGTCGAGTCCAGTGGCATACTTGAAGCCCTTTATTCGAAGAGCTCATTGGCTATACAAGGTTTCATAACAAAGCTGAATTTCCTAATGGCTGCTCAGTAACGAAGCGCGACCCAATACGACAGAGCCGAAACCGAGGCGCACTTGAGCGCCTTGGTCTTGGTTTAGAGCGCAAACCTCTAACCTGTACAATGACTCCGCCGTTGACGACGATGACTTCAGTGGTTTTTGTTCTTTTGCATTCTCCAAAACGAATCTTTGTCATGCATGATGTAATCTCAGATGCAGCACGCACATAAATAGAGTATCTGTCGCTGATTATTCCAGGTTCCTCATTTCGGTTTCACCGGCTGGGTCTCTTAACCCTCACAGAGCCGATGGGCTCATTGCACGAAGGACTTCAATTATGTCATTATACCCGACCGCCTGCCAGCCCTATATAGAGTGAACAGTTAATCGCCACATTTCGTTACCGGCGTAACGTTTCTAATTACCTTAAGTAAGCTTATACAGAAACGAACAAAGCTGTATGGGAAGATAGAAGTTTGAGATGAGAAATACATTTGACCAAATTCGGTCGCTAACTTCAGTGACACCCAGTGTTCAAGAGTTGTCCATCGCTAAACACACACACACACACACACACACACACACACACACACACACACACACACACACACACACACACACACACACACACACACACACACACACACACACACACACACACACACACACACACACACACACACACACACACACACACACACACACACACACAGAGAGAGAGACAAACTGTGGAGGCAGCACGTAAATATTTCATATCATTAATTTTTTTATGGATTTCGGCGGCATTTGTTGAGGCAGCCTTCGGGAAGGGTGCTCGAACCCCTCGCAACCCACCGCTACGCATTTTTACATAATTTACAGATTTCGTATATTTACTTTTTTCTTGTGTGCTATATTTAAATTTCTTGGCACTATTTGTGGAGCCTGCCATATTAGCCGCGGTACTTTAAAAAAGCTTTCATGTTTTTTAGCTCAGTGAATTAGCATAACACACGGAAATAAAGTTTACTAAAGCACCCTGGTGCTTCTTGCTAGCTTGCAACTCGTTCTGAATTGAAACGACTCTCAAAAACACAAGACTCACCTTTTCTTCCAATTGCCTCGATCCATTCTTCCCGTATGTCTGTGGCAGGAAACTCGTGAAAACTTACTTTACTTTGTTTGCCTTGTTCCGATTTGCAATATGGCACGCAGCAATACACCATACTTACATTTGAGGTGTCAGCTCATCTAAAAAAAAAAAACTGCACGCGGCCACTATTAGAGCTGACTACTGCAGCTATCTGCCGTCTGCAAGTTTCTGCACACGACCTACTGTGTTTCTGCGTATCTTCTGCAATTTGTGTATGCGTATCGTCTGGAACCATCGTGATTCAGTGTGAACAATGAATGCCTAACAATAGTTTTTTTATCTCGTTGGACTACGTTTTCATTCAAGAAATATTTTCATAATAAATTTTCCTTCATTTGTAGAAAAGTTCCCGTCTGCTTGCCACTGTGACCCTTTGTGTGCTTTTTTTACGGTTCTATTTCTGCTTCAAACGTCCACACGAATGCAGCCAACTCTGACGAGGAATCATATCACTTTATTTGCCATATTTTACACATTCATACACAATTCATGCACAATAAGAACGATTTGCACTGCCACAGCGATGGCTGAAGCAGACGACAGCGAACAGGTGCTGCCTAGCGCCACGCCGCTCGTAGGTGACGGCCCTAGCGGCAGAAGGTATGAACTAGAACGTGGGCGCTGGAAGAGGTGCTCTCTGGGCAGGTCAGGAGTGTAGTAGGTCATGATCCGCGGTAACAAAGAGCCCGAGTAACCGGTTTTCTTTGAAACAAACCCGTACGTTTATTAGACGGTTTATCACGAAGAAACTTCGGCGCTGTTCTCGAAATTTTCGATGTGCTGCGGTAAAAAGCGTGGCTCGCAAAAAAAAAAAAAAGCGTTGGCTACTGTTTCGCGGCTGAGGCCGAAGCAGCTGACGTGTAAACTACGTGTGCTGCGGCCAACGGCTGAGAGCCGCTTGCTGTGTCAACATAAACTAACGCGAGGGCTCTCTTCGGTTTTCAGACGACGATGAGGCGAGGCGACTGTGCGTGTGAGTTTGTTTGAAAACTTCTACTTTCATGCCCGAAAAGTGCCTTACGTTGGGTCCCGCGTTTGCGGCAGGCATCGTGAAAGATCGCGGATGCGTAATGCACTTGTTTCGGCGTCGCGCCGGTGGGCGATAAACTATTTTTCGCCGGTATTGACACGTGGCGTTATGCATCGCGAGAATAACTTGCCGGTGTGTCGTGTCCCCCCCTCCCCCTATACAACTTAACCGTTTCTAGTAACCACTTTCATTTGGTCAAACTGTCTTTCATCATTTACAGGAATTAACGAAATCTGTTGCGAGATCTTCAGCGCCTGGCGGTTAAGCTCTTCTTTGGCTTAGGTACTCGTTCCTGATACTAGATAACCGGCACTGAATCTACGCGTTCGTCGAGCCCGTTAACTATATCGTTATTTCATACCCCACACATTTGTGATGCTCAAGACAGAACGTTCAAACTTTACCTATCAAGCCGGTTCAATCACAGCACAGCGTCTGCGTCTTGTGAGTGCAAGTACGTTTACGTCGCCGTTCGGGGTAAGAAAACCGTAAAACGGCGTTAATAGTTCAATTTCTTACTGAAAGTATATGATGAGTGAAGGCTGCAGTTCACAAGAGAACTAGCTTAAAGGCATTCGAATTTCGCTTAACTTGAAAGCATTACGCAGAACTGAGATTCATAAGATTGCGCGAATCAGCCTACCGCGTTGCTATGGAATTGTTTTACTTTCTCACCTGCCCAAACACTAAACTAAAGTTGCATGAGTTATTATCCGGACTCATGTTATGTAGTAAATGTTCTGGTGCATGCCTTGCATACGTGCGAGTAGTGACTCGCCATTTAAAGAATTTCGTACACGTCGTCCCACCTGCATTTAGCGCTTAGCCTTTCGGGGCTTGTGAAACCTTCAATTGTATGCATGCGTTCGGCTGTGCCTTTGGAGATTCTCGTTTCTATCACGGTCTTCACTTTAAGGTCATGGTTGGTACCATGGTTGCTACCTACTTGAAAAAAAGAAAAAGGAGGTAGTGGCCCAATTCCACTTATGCACATTGGCTGTTGTCTTAGCAGTTTTACCAGAATTTCTCTAATCATAATAGTGTAGTTTTAGTGTCTTGAGCAGCTAACAGTGCAGTGCCTGATAACCAATTCCTGGATCTGGACTGTGGTGCTCTATAGAAGGAAATATGAAAAAAAAAACTATTGCGGCGTTTCTTACAGCCTGCATTTTGTATGATGACCTTTTCAGTTCTACACTTGCAAACAATAATGCCATAACAGTGCAACAGTAGTGCCTTGAGTACTTCTCAGTGCTCATGACAAGCGTGCATACTGTAGATACTTCTCGCACAATGTCACATGCAGTTTTTTTCTTGTGCTCAAACGTGGCGACCACGAGGGCATAATTGAGCCATAATATGAATATTTTACTTTTACACTGTGGTTGTTTTTCACCACACTACCAGATTCGCAGACTTTGGTTTGTTAAGTTTAGTGACAGAAAAGCTTTGCACACGCTTATGTTTGTGAGCAATACTTTGTGCAAGTGGAATTATTTGACATATTTGGCATCCATAATATCGGCATTTCACTGCTGATTATTGGTAATCTGAATTTGTAGCGCCTCAACAACTACTCTGTTAACTACTAGAATTGATGCTTTGTAACATGAATTCTCGTGTTTAGTCAGAGCAACGTTTCATCGAAGTTATCGAGGTCAACTTTTCGTGGGAAGTGGATGATAAAACTGGAATACAATTGAGCAGAAGTAATTACTACAAAACAGCAGGCAAGGCTACTACAACATGCAGCGCTGTGTTTGTTAGCTATTAGAAAGGCAAATGTTAAATCCCGGCAAATTCGATTAGATATCCGGGGCATTAACAGTAGCACTAGATTACGGCATAAAAGGTTTCCGTATTCTTTTTCTCAGTGTCATTGCAGCTGCTCAGTGAAGCTTCAACCAGCATTAACCAATACAGCTTGCGGCCGGTTCCTGTGCATACTGTGCCCCTTTTCCTGTTGCAGCATTACTTAGGCTTCTCCTGGCAGCTGTGCTGGGGGCCCAGCTATGCAGTGCCCTGTCGCTGTCTACATATTTTGGTCCCGAAGACAAAGCCCGCCTCAAGAGCCTCTTCACGTCGCCCAAGGCCCTGGCAGACTTGCCGTCGGCGCACTACGCAGCGTACGGATTGAGCCTTCTGGGTGAAAAGATTACAAACCCTCAGGCAAGTTAACCTTGGGAATGCACTGCTGGCAGTTGCACAATGCAGCGGCATGATATTTGTCTGCTAGAAGCTGAACCAGGGAGAAAAATTAGCGAAGGTGTATTGCCTTTTTGGAATTTTTGTGGGGGATTTGCATCGTATGTGTAGACACCGGATGCCCATGCTGTCTGCTTGAGTGACATTTTAACTGTTGACAAGAAAATCGGACAGCTTCCAACCTCGTAACTTCATCCTGATGCTTTAGTGTTACGTACTGCTCATGTGAAAGCCTCTTGTACATGGACTCCTGGAAGGCACATTGCCTGTCTTTTATTTTCTTTGCTGTACGTGCTAATTTGCATATTATGATGCAGTTTAAACCAGGCAAGCAATGAAAGCTTGTTTGCCATTTCGTACAGCTGTACAAATGAGGAACCCTCTTTTTTCATATTTTAATGCTTTTTTAGAAAATATTGGACTAATATAATTGCTCATGCTAACACATATTCGGTGCTATAGGAAGCATCACTATCGCAGTTATAAAAGCTGGACTTTGGTACAGGTGTTTGAAAAGAACTGAACTTCTGGCTGTTCATTATTTGACTGAGCCTTATCAATCCAAAGACATAGCCTCAATTGAATTATGGCTCTTGTTCTCGCTGGTCACATCGCTGTAAATGTTTTTCATTTTACAGGAAGCAAATGGCGCTGCTCCATCTTTCTGTCTTTTGTGTTGCAGGATTACTGCAAAGTCTTGAAAACTGTTGATCAAAAGAACCTCGAGGCCCTCTACCATGCGGCATCTGGCAGCAAAGTTGTTGGCAACTGCCCCGTAAGTTTTCTCGCTGATGAAAACTCTGATGTATACAGTTTCGTAGGTATTTCATTTGATGGTCAAGCACAATAAATTATGTGAATAGTGGATTGGATCAATTCAAAGTACTACTAAGCAGCGCAGTGTTGAGCTAATCCTCTGAACTGAGGATAGACCAGCTCTTACTGCCAAATGTATTTTATTGTTCGATATAAGAAATCATATAGAATCGAAAGGGAGAAGAACTTTTGTGACTAGCTAGCATATTCAATTGATTGTTTTCGAATGCCTTGTCACAACATTTTCTGCTATAGTGCTCGTGTTGACCTATTGTGACAACTCAAGGTGTTCCTTAGCTACGCTAGAGGACATGGATTCGGTACTGGCCCTGGTGTGAACATTTCTTTGAGAATGAATTGCAAGAAGCTCGATTTAGGTGCATGCTACAGAACACCAGATAAACCAAAATTAATTTGAAGTACTTCCACTAAGGTGTGCCTTATAACTGTAATGCGATTTTGGTGAGTAAAGCCCTGTATAATTACATTAGTGTCCTGTTTGCTTCCTTTGTCGCATAAAGCAGCTTCCTTGGCAGCACGGCTCGGCTTCATTTTTTGCATGGCCCTTGCCTCGATGATGTTGGCATTTTCATGCTACAGCTTACAGTATCTGACACGTGGAAGTACTCATGGAGGCATCTAATGCAGCCTGTTCCCGGAGAAGGGCTGTGATTGCACATAAAATAGTTAACATGAATGACTGCAAATTGGGGGCATAAAGGGCTGTTGTACCTTTTTTTCTCTATTTTTGTAATGAATATTTTATAACAATGCATTGTTACTCTTCATGGTGGCTTTCCTTTCATATTTTCGTTCTTGATCGGAATCACGGTGTTGTACAGTACAAATAACTTTAATATTTAAACATCCAGAGAAGTGCCATCTCTTAGGGCGACACTACGGGCGGCTCCCACGGGGGGACAGTTTGTATTTATTTATCGGATATTTGTGCCATTACAAATCGGTTTTATGTACGTACTTGTAAAGTTTGATTATATATGTCTTCTACTTTTTTTGTGTGTAATGAACTCTTGTACCAATTTCTTTTGTAGGTTTTTATATTCTTACATTAATGTGCATATTTTATAACTTGTATCTATATAAGTACGTTCAGAGGTTTCTGGTATGGTCCTCTTGGGATTCTCTGATGCATATCCTTCACACTGTAATTATACTATTCTAATTAAATAAACATTTGATTGACTTGTTGATTGATTGATTATACTATTCCAATTAAATAAACATTTGATTCACTTATTGATTGATTGATTGAAATATGTTGAATCATGCCATTTGTTTCTCATGATGTCAGTTAAAGTATGTTTTTCTCGTTCACTGTTACAGCTGGACATTCCAGAGGGCAAGGCAACGCTGCAGGCTGCATTGAAGGAGGACTCCTCCGTAGCGCAGCTTTATCACGCAGTTTTGGCACTCAAAGCTCTCGGTGTATCAGGTCAGTCCTAGATCCATCCGAAGTTGCATAGTCATAGTACAGTGTCACTTGCATGCTACGAGGTTGAGCACGGAATCGCATGTTTCTCATGTGACACCAGCAGTGCTGTTACGCTGTAAGGACAGGTGCAATACTTCCAAAATCATGCAATAATGAGTTGCTTTTTCATCTAGTAATCTCATCATCAACCAACAAAAGAAGTAATATACTTGAAAACTTGGCGATAGTGGCACTTCAAGTGTCACAATCTGAATTGATGTGTCCAGTCTATATGATATTTGTGCACATGTCACAGTACATTTGAGAAAGATCTCTGGTGTTCGCACACAATTGGAAATATCTAGGCTCGTGCAAATAGTAAATTTTAGGCTCGAAGCAAATTCGTAGCAAATAGTCGTTTTGGTTGAATCATTTTTAATTAAATTCTAATAGTACATATCACACATTATAAAGAAAAATAGGCATATTTGTCATGGTCCAACAAACCTACACATTTTTTTTTTATATTGAAGGAAGGCTTGTGAAAATGACGTTTAAAAAGGAGCAAAATTATAATTCAGGTAGAATGTAAGTGATAATCTCCAAAATACATTGTGTTCTAAACTTCATTATAATTATAACATATAAGCCAGTATAACAAGCATTTAAGCTTAAAGAGAGATTAATTAATGGGGGAGGGTAATATATTCCTTTTATCTTTGCAATTGAGCTCTACGGCAGTGCAGTTTTTTTTTTTTTTGAAAAAGTGTATTTGTAGGATAGCACCCCTGTACTGCAGTGAAACCATCTTTACAGGGGAATTATTGTGGATCAATACGTAGTGATTCACTCATTAAGAATACTTTGTTATTTCCAGTAATTTAAATTTGAATAGAAGTGAATTTGAATATGTTACTACTTATTCAAATATTCAAAGGGTTTGAATATTTTTTTCTAGTTGAATAATATACAGCACTGTTTATCTGGTGCATACTGTTTCATTTTATAGACCCTTCGCTGTGCAGTTAGTGGCGACATTGGGGATTTTTGTACGCAGTGGCTCAATCGTGACTCAATAAAAGGGATAATACAGTTTTAAAAATACTTCCTTCAAAAGGCAGGACAGTGTGGGGTCAGTGATGTCCGAGTTAGACACAGTGAATGCAAGTGCCACTTTTGGGAAAGCACCTGTGATGAAATGAAAGCTGGTGCTGGTCTCAGTACAAATTTCTTAAATAAAAAAATCTCCTTTCCGCAGAGCACAAGAGCAGGTAGGAAACTGGCATTTTCTGCAAAACTTGTGTATATTTTTAGGAGCATTTACTAAAAGAAAAAGACAAAGTAAAATTTCTCTGTGTTGTCAAGCTATATTACTAATTGCAAGTACCGTTTCAACTAAACAGGTAAGCTAATGTGCACTTGCATAAAAATTACAAATTGTAATTTAGCTTTCTAGATTCTTTGCTAGGTATAAGTTCACAAGCTTGCTCAGTCATTGAAATGCTCAAGTCTAATGGAAGGCATTTGAGACTGCATATGAAAGGCACCGTGGCAAGTTCTGCTTACGTGTACAGTAATGTACGAGACACAGTACCGACCACCTGTTCATGCTGATATATCTTTCCGTTCTTTAAAGTGGACTCTTCAAAGGTCAGCCAGCTTCTGCTTGCCGCCCTCAAGAAAGACGACAACATGGTCAAGTAAGTGATGCTCCTGGCACGCCTTATGCAGTAACGTGTGTGCCGTTCGGCACCTTTAAAGTGCCGATCATATGGACATGTTTTCGCCGTAACTAAAACACTCGAACATCAATTGACAGACGCCTAGTAATCTCTCGATTAAACAGACAGAAGAGCTTGTTCATTGTTCACAAAGGCCAGCAACAGCTGGTTTAGACACATTTTTTTTATACAAGATGTGCTTATACGTCTTTGTGATGCCGAAAATGGCACTATTATCGGCATTTAATTTTTAATTTTTATCTGTTCACTTTTTTGAGATCTGAAATTGTTCTGAGTGTTACTTGTCAAAATAGCAAAAGACCGTTGGAACTGCTTTGTCATCATATGTAGTGTAGGCACTTGCAACACTTAGCCGACCAGGTTTTTGTGTGAGTGATTCTGGTTTCATCCCGCATAATTTATTTGATTGAAAAGGCCTGAAACGAGGCAGAATAGGAATCTGTCAACCGACGTACGTAGAGCGGACAGTATGGAAAACAGAGCGCAGGGCTTAAGAGAGCTGGGGCTTACAATCATTCTTCACAATCAAAACGAACAATACCTATCAAACCACTGTGTGTTTTAGTACAACAAGATGCCCCGCATACGCTTGTGTAAGGGTCGCACTTTTTTTTCCCACAATTTCGAAGGGGTGCCGCTTTTCCACGGAAGAGCAAACTTTTTGTTGAATTTTCGAATCACGCAAAAAGAAACGGGCTTAAACGTGGTTTTTTTCTCTAACATCGCAAGTAGTTGTGCTATTGGCAGTCGTCAAAATTAACGGTGGCACTACGGATTGGTGGCACTGGCGAGAAGAGCGGCAAGATCTCCCAGGTAGTGTCGCGTGCCCGAAGCCCACAAATAGCACCGCATGACAAAGCCGCAGGACAGCTATTGCTGTTTGGTGGCTCCCACGAGGTGCGCTGTACGCGAGACTCGACGATCCCACGTCGCTGCCGTATACTGGCGAGATTTTTTTTCTTTTTTTTAATATTAACTGCCAAGTTGGGGGGTGAGCTGCCATTACACGAGTTTGGCCCTTAGGTGAGTGTATATGGTATTCTCCTATTTCAAATGCTTTGCATTTCCTTATTGCATTTACATTCTACGTATGCAGCCTGGGCTATGCATTTCACGTGGCTTCAGTCTTGGGTGGAAACCTCACCCCATTCACGGACCGCATCGAGGATGCCATTGTGCAAGCTGACGAAGTGGGCAGCGACCTCCTTCAGGTTGGCACGCCTACTCACGAGGATGTCAGTGCCCACAAGCATGCTTGTAGCAATTGGATACATTAATAGCTTCAGGCAGCTACAGGCTTTGGCGAAGAGCACGCCGCCGCTTTCAATAAACTGAAGACCATTCTTATTCCTCCTGCTCTTCGAAACACATGCATAACAGACTTTTTTTGAGGGAAAGATGTGTGTTTTCACTCAAGTTTTTTTAAACCTGTGTTTCATTTACTATGAACTTCGGGATACAGCGAACGTATCCCGCATCACGCTCAGGCTCTTTGTAAGCGGGCTCGACTGTAGACATTATTGTAATGTAATTGTGAAGAAAGAAAAGTGGACGAAAAGACAACTTTCTACCGGCTGCATTCGAACCTGCGTCCTTCGAATACTAACGCTTCCGATGCTCTAACACTGAGCTTTGGTGGTGGTCATCCATCCGTCCACTTTATAAAGTATATGTGGACGGAGGGACGACCGCCACCATAGCTGAGTGGTAGAGCATCAGAAGCTTTATTCGGAGGATGCAGGTTCGAATGCAACTGGTGCCAAGTTGTCTTTTCGTCCATTTTTATTTTTTCACATTTACATTACAAGTACTTCTACTAACAGCCCCTATACCTTTCCTGGCATTATTGTCTGTTAGTTCTCATTAATATCGCGTATCCTATAGAGGGATTCGACTATTATTTTCATCGATTACTGTGAAGAAAATGAAATGTGTTAAACATTATGTGGATGACATGTATTACTGGATAAATGCTCCCTTTCCTCGCTTCTCCACTTGCCTTATTATACAATTTAAGACAATTGACAGGCTTGAACATCAGAATGCAACTGATCGGTGGCCACTTGCAATGGCTCTACTAGTTGTAACAACCCTCATGTTGCCTTCAAGGCAAAGTGTCTGAGAGGTTGATTGGTTATCCTACTCTGAAAGGAGGGGGAAATTATTGAGACTATATGCTGCAAAGCTCAGGGACTGAAGTGGGCGGCTGTCAACAACGTTGACCAATGAAGCACTGTGCCAATTGTCCAATGGACAAGTATGCCTTAAGTTTGTCCGCCCAGCATGCATGCGGTGGTCCGTTGTATGCCATAATGGGGACACGCTGCAGTGTAATGCATTCGAGGCCATGAAGAAGCTGTGCAGTGCAATGCATGGTTTATCTGCTGTCATGTACATATTTGTGGTTACTGTACACGCAAGGCAACAGACTAAGAGAAAATGATTGGCAAAGTTGAAATTACATATGGCTGGATTACCTATAGGTAGGATTTATGTGCAAGAGCAAACAATAATTTCTGTGCGTATATAAATTTCATAGCGATAGGTGTTTATTTTAGTGATAAATTTTCTATGGGGTGCATGAAACAAAATTAACTGCCCATGTTTCCGTGCAGGGGTCCATTGTGCTGCTTTCACTTGATGAATTTGCTCATTTTTGTTTTGAGGCTTGACTTTTGCACTCTTTTTGTGTGCGCAGTTCGAGGGAGGCCTCAGTGTCACTGCTACAATCCTGAGCGGTGTTTATCGTCTTGCCGAAGCTGCCAAGAAGGCTCCGACCGTCACCAAGGTGGGTACTTCTAGTGTTTTTTTGATATGATAATATTGAAGTGATTGATTTGCTGTGCTTCCTAATGCCTTCAGCTGAGGCCGAGCAATCCAGACTGCTTTTGTTGCGGTATCATACTGTCATGGCCAGCTGTGTCTATTTAAATACTGTGCTATCTGACGAAGCAGTGTTTGGGGACTTCAATGCTGTGTTGCAGGCTTTTGTGGCAGAAGCTAGGTAGCATGTGCACAAATCTGGCAACCAGAGGAGAGATTTGCAAGTTGCATCCTGGGTTAAGACACTAAGTGAGGGGGGGGGGGAGGGGGGGGAGTTGGTGCATAACTTAACAAGGCTAACACGTTGAATGTCTGGTGCTGTTTTGATTCTAAATTTATTATTATTGTTCAATTTTACTCTGTTAAGTGTGTTAAGTTACGATAGAAGTACCTAAAGGTACGAATGTTGAAAGGTTTTTCACCACTACTACGTAAATTTCAAAAACGAAGGAAAGTCAGCATTTTAATTAGACTAAGGTTTTTGTACAGCAGGGTATTGATGCGTTGCATCTGTTTTCACGGTCAGTCGCATTTAGCAACTCTTTTTCGGTAATGCAATGATCAGTGCAGTGCACGTCTAGCTGTAATATATGTGAGCATCTGCTGTCACAGCATTTCAACGACTGAGTATCAACTTAGCGAAAAGTTTGCTTTCCCAGTTTCTCCTCCCCTTTTTTTCTGATTTACCATAACGTCCAAATATGCACATTCATTCACACTTCTGAAAGTTATCACTTGGGATCATATCTCTAGATCACACAACAGTTACGCAGACGCATTTCTTGAAGAGAACTACCGTTTCATCTTTGAATCATTCCTAAGGTAGTGTTTGCATGGTAGCACGGTTGCCTTATGGTATGTTGTGAATCCCCTGGTGTTGCAGCCCAACTGTTTAATTTTTTTTTCCATATCCAGGAGCAAGTGCTGAAGTTTGCCAACTACCTGCTGTCCCGCAAGAACGTCCAGCCGGTCAAGGGAGCGGCCCTTCTGTACGACGTGCTCAAGCTCCTCGCAACAAACTCGGTAACTGATGATCTCATTAAGAAAACATAAAAGTTCAATGCATCGTCTTGTCTTGCCATTTTACAGAGAACCTGTGCATGACTTGGATCTCGGGATGTTTTCGAACGTGTTTACAGAAAACTTTACTCAAATAATCCAAGTGATAAATGCCCCTCTCCATTGGAGCTACGCATGCATTAATAAATGATTTTGCATATTCTTTTCTATGCATGGCTGCTTACCAAGTAAGATATGCATATTCCAATTTAAAGTAGCTATCTTCGGCCTAGTTGTGTCCATGTGGTGTCCACAGAAATGAGCCATTACATTCGAGGTTTCATCCTAAAAGAAGAGCAGCTACTCTGGAATAGTTTTCCTAGTGAGTGTGCCTATCTCACCTGATGCTGCAGAAAGTCTTAAAGACCATGACTTAATAGCGTGGGTGCGCTGAATGGGAACTTGCGTTAAATCGAATTTGAGGGCTAATGTGATCATGGAATTGTGAGTTTACGTACACCTTTCAAGATTCACAAGGCCATGCTCGGATCTCTGGAGGCTGCGTTCACCACATCGAAACACATTCTGTGCCTCTCGTTAGTGCGGAGAGTTGTGAAAGTTCGATCAAGTCAAAACGACATTGCGGAAGACTAGCAGAGAGAGGGCATTCAGCTCGTCAACTTCGGCCAATCAACGGCGGTTGCAGTGGACAGTCTGCCAAATGGACCGTTTGAGAATACCACTGCAGGTACCCAAAATGTGTGCGTTCATCATTATTACATAGCAACTGTGCCGCATGAAAGAAGGTCTGTTGTCCTGTGTAAGCCTACAAATCGTACGAGACTAGGTATTATGGGACACCGCTCGTTTTTGATAGCTGTTAATTTCAAATACTATGCAAGTGGTTGCTTGCATGTGCTTCTTGCATATTTCAGTACCACGTTCCCGTGGCAACCAGCCTGTCTGGCTCTGGCGCCCTGAGCAAGGCCTCGCCCACCGTTGTTGTGCAAGTGACGGACGTCCTGGGCTCGCCTCTGGGTCCCCTCTCTGTGCTGCTAAACAAGGCCGTCCGTCTGCTTGACAGCCAAGTTGTGATGGAGAGGAAACCGTTCGCCCCGGCCAAGGAGGACCCGTGAGTAGTGCATTGTCACTATAGTGGAACTTCGATTATACGTCCCCGAGTTTCGCAATGATCTGCATTTTGTGACGAATTGGTTTGGTCCCGCGAAATTCCCATAGAAACAATGTATATAAAAACCTTAGTTATAAGATGCAGTTTTACACCTACCGCACATCTTACGAAGACTTTCAGATTCCGTTGGAAAGAAAAAGCTACCTTTACTCGAATCACATGTTGACCAAATATTCACGAGTGCAAAATATGAGATTGCGTACCCCAAGGAGGACTACAGGAAAAGTAGCCATCTTCATCGAATGGAAAATTTATTCTCCTGGAAGTTCATGCACTTCTACATACGCCTCTGTTGTGTGCATACGTATCCAGGGTCGTTACCTAGTCAAGCTCTATCTACATAAAGTAGGTTCAGCTGATCAAAAAGCTGATATTTTCGCATTTTCGGTTCTTGAAAACATTTCCTGGTCGACTTACGGCTGATTCCCTGCTTCTGTCACACTCGCAGTCACTGGTTTGCGCACGCATAAAAGCACGACGCAGCTGCTTTCGCCATGCAAAATTACTTTCACTTGACGTCAACATTCATAACAACAGCGGGACACCACTAGTTGCACTTCACGAGGCAACAAATTACAACACGCACAGCTCAGTGGCGCATGATTGCATCGTACATAAACTCGTTATCTGTCGCCACTACGCCATAGCGATGGCACTGCGTCCGACTCGTCTGGTCGGAGGTTCACAGCAACACTGTTTCGGTTTCGTTTTCACGCGCAGGCAATTTTCGGACTCTATTTTTCGGTAGAAAGATGTGTGTTGGATTTGATTGTTTTTAAAGGGCCACTCACCAGGTTTGACAATTTTGAGCTGACAAGCGCAATGCATAGACAAGGCATTCATGATCACGTCTGCAAAAATTTGCAACGCTACGCGCCGCGGAAGTGGGTCAAATTTCAAGATGAACGCTGCTCCCCCTTTCCTCTGCCGGCGCACGCCTAGAAAATGAGGGCATGAGGGGGGGGACGTATGAATGGCCCTACATATACTGCAATGCATTACGTTGGTCCTCTACGTAGACGACTCTGCTCTGACGTCAACTGTATACCACGTGACATGGCAAAAATTATTTAACACAACATGCATAGTTTATGTATTTGTTACTTTAAGAGATTAATAAAACTTGAAATGAATAATGAGACGCAATAAAAAACTGTGCACGTTTCTTTTTTTCATTTTTTCCCGTGAAATGCTACGAGATGCGGGGCTAATGTGCCAGCATTTCAGATGCGTTCGTGTCCCTGCGGTCAGCGCATCAAGCAGACCACCGCCGTGGAACGCTCCTACTCATTCGCACACTCATTGTGCTCATCTACTCTACTGTGTCTAAGCCAGTGTTTCTAAACCATCCCACAAAAACAGCCAGAAGACCACAAAATAACGCTAGTCAACAAAGCAACGCTGTTGGACTTGTTCGGGCACATCATGCGCACGTCACCTCTTGGTAGGATGCCGGAGAGGGTGGGGAAGAGATTTGGCTTGCCAAGGCTACGCAGAGGAGTGGCAAAGGTTTAGAGCTCGTCTCTCTCATCCTTGTTTCGCGCCGCTTCAAAAAACCTGTTTTCTCCGCTCGTGATGAACCGATTCGAAAAATTTTTGTGGCAAAATTTTCCTCATCGGACACCCAACAACTTTCTTTGTGTAACTAAAATTCGGTATGGGGCCTGGTGGGTGGCCCTTTAAGGCTGAGAAGAAGGATTTGTTTGCACCTCTTTCAACTAATTATTGCTGCCGTTAGCTACCACTGGCAACACTAATTTAGACTACTCTCATTGCAGGGGCAGAAGGTTGTGCCGTTAACTTATTCAGGCAGTCTGTACCCGTTTTTTCGGGCAAAGCCGAGTGTCGCGGTCTGTAATCTTAGCTTTTAGATTACACGACACCCGGGTTATACGACTGTTTTGTGGGGTCCCCTAAAAGTTGTATAAGCGGGGTTCCACAATACGACCAGTTGTGCCCAGATGGTGCTTTGGCCGTATGAGAAAAAGGGTCTTGACACCATCTGGCAAGCCTGTAGCCAAGGGGTTGCCTTAGCCCCCCCCCCCCCCCCCGCCTCCGGGGGTATTTTTCGGAAAAAAAATAATGAAAATAGGTGTTTTTTCTCAAATATAGTCAAAGCCTTCAGCAATTCTTCCCCCCCCCCCCCCCACCCGAAAGAATTGCTGGCTACGAGCCTGCCATTCAATAGCTGAGATTTTAAAGATTGTACAGTGAAACCCCCTTGTAAAGTCGTCAAACTCCTTTATAGGAGACGCTGATGAAAGGAACAACTGGATATGAGAGGCCCCAGTGGGCCTACATAGATATAGGGGTTTACGAGAAGCCGTAAACAGGGTATTCTGCTTATGATAGCCATAAGTATTATAAAAGACAAGAATTCTTCTTCGGTGCATGTCTCTTATAAAGGGGTTCTACTGTATTGAACTCACCAATAAATCAACTCACCAAATTGATTAGGTGTGTCATAATTCTATATAAAACTTTCAAAGATTTCCCGTATTTTTGATGCATATCGCAGTGCACAAGTTTGATTCACGGAACTACTTTATAATGATGTGGGGAAAGCATACGTGGAGGTATTTTTTTATTAACTGTTGTGTTGCTTGTAGTTGACACAGAATTTTATATGCAGGGGTGGGCTGTGGTTGAGAAAATGTAGTGACGATACGGCTGTGCTGATCGCACACTGCTCACTCTTTCAAATGCACGGAGAATGTACCACTTAGTGAGGGAAAGCCAACTTCTCGGGGCATTTCGTACAGATACATCTTGTACCGGCTCTTTTTGTTTGACGTAACCTTGAAATTTCTTATGCACTGATGTCAAAGCATTTTTGTGTTAAAAAATAGTTGTTTAAAAAGAATAGTTCAATTAAGCCGAGTTCAACGTAGTTGGACTTGGCTTTTTAAGCCAATGCACTGACAAGCGGAACTTTTATGCTTTGTTTGGTGCAAATGTGTACATAGGCTGCTGAATCATTTCTTCCTTTTTGTGCATGTTAAACAGAATTTGAGGAGAGCGACAGAAGATGTCTATCAGCAATATCTTCCATGCCATCCAGCTGAACAAGCCTCAACTAGACTGAACTGTTGCTCAACATACCAATTTGTGTAAACATTTAGTGTAAACCTTTCAGTCCAATCTCCAGTGCCCAGCTCTGGATTATGAGCCTGTTCCTGCCTTAGTAAATGAACTGGCAGTTTTTCAACGAGTTGTAAAATGTGTGTTGTTGTTTTACCATGCGACCGACAACTTTCTTGGGATGAATAGACTTCCTGTAGGAAACGATCACGTCTACGTTCCCACACGGAAAGCATTTTCCTCAGATTACATTATCATTAGCAGCAGAAGCAGCCTGGCTACGCCTACTGCAAAGCAAAGGCCTGTTCTAAAAGCCCGCACGTAAAATACATTACGTCCATTTGTGAGATACCTGCATATGTTTTGAGTCTATGTGACACAGTACCAGCAAGAAAGCACTGTTCATCTTTTTTTCCAGGTCTCTCTACGTGTTCAACTTTGTGTCGAACAAGCCACGTCGGGGCTTCTACCAGCTATCTATTAACGCTGTTCCTGTCAAGGCTGACAGTCGTCTTGTTGGAAACACCGATGCTGAGGTGAGCGGCGTTTGTTTGCTTTGAAGTGTTGACCACTGTTAAAGGAAACTCTTCGTTCGTAGTTTGCTATCGATTATTAATTTATGTCACAAATGTCTATAGTGTTGTATTTTAACCTTGTGCTCCCGTAAAAAAAAAGATAACTGTATCAAACTTACTAGAACATTTCTCACTGAAATTTTAAAGCTTTTTTCTTAATATTATAAAAGAATACGATTCTTTTTTATTTAATGAGGTTTCTTTATTTCACTAATTGAATACAAAAGGTGGCTCCAAGATGGCTTCACTGCATGGAAATGCAACGAAAGATTGCAATTAAACGAGAGCTTAGACACAACTTGCAATACATGTAGAAGTGTGGCCATCTAGTGTCGAAAAACACAACTTTGACGAGTGTAGTCGTCATTGGTTCGAGGTGAGACCAATTTTTCTTCAGGACAAGTATAGATAGTGGTCATTGGTCATTTTGCTACGAAACTTTATAACCGTGCTCATCCAATAGACTGAAAAATACCGTGTTTACACGTATGTAGGTCGAACCTTTGATATTTTTTTTAATTTGATCGTTCAATGTTGGAGGATCGACCTAGAGTCAAGAATGAGTTCTGTTTGTGAAGTCTTTCTATAAATAATCTCCGCGTATTTTTGCAAAGCTAGCTTTCCTGCACAGTTTCCAACTACTGGCGTGAAGCCATCTTCACACATCGGTGGCTTGACGATGTGTCAAACTATTTTTTTATATATAAAATGTGCTCGTGCTCCTCTCTTTTTTTTTATGTTGTGCCATTTTCTGTGGTTGACCTACATTCGAGCCGACTTACAATCGTGTAAATATGGTAATGTACTAGTGTGCATCAAAGCAATTGCATCTGTCACTTTTTTTGCCATCTAAGATGCTTTCAGACAGACACATAAGCTTGCAAGCCAGATAGATAGGCATGCGTGGTTTAACGTCCCAAAACCACCATATGACTATGAGAGACGCCGTAGTAGAGGGCTCCGGAAATTTCGACCACCTGGGGTTCTTTAACGTGCACCCAAATCTGAGTACACATGCCTACAACATTTCCGCCTCCATCGGAAATGCAGCCACCGCAGCCGGGATTCGATCCTGCGACCTGCAGCCTGCAAGCCAGTTATGCATAACTGAAAGACAGCATGTTGAGTGTTTCAGTAGAGAATTCGTGAACACATGCTGGAGCTGGCGTTTCAACAAGGGGACTTCAAGCTTTGAAGAAGGCAAGTCGTTTGTCGAAACATCTGCTCCAGTGATGCCCCGTGTTGATAAATTATTCATCTCTTTAAACTTCTGTCTTTTCCCCAATTTCTGCCAGTTTTTTGTCATCCTTTTACAATTACACCCCTGAATGAGAGGCACGCTCTGGGCAGCAGTTCTTGTCTTTTATATGAGATGTCTCTTATAAGCAGGGTACCTCGTATGCACTTTCATATCAACCTGTATTTTACTTTAGGCACACTGGTGTCTCTCATCCTTATTTCTCTCAGTGTCTCTTATAAAGGGGCTCAACTGTAATATATATATATGCTCATTGCAGATTAACCTTGTTTACTTAGATATGCCACAAGGGCTAAATTCACTGATGAATTCAGACCTGGATCTTGCAACATTTGATGTTTCGAGGTCAACTTTTGGCTCAGCAAACTTTACCCAATAACCATGCTATTTTCTTGCTACATTTTGGCTTTGAGTACAAAGGTAACTAGATACACAGAAAGTGAAATTTGTAAATTTAAAAATTCCTATTTTATTTTCCCAATATTGGTGTGTGTAACAACTACATTATCATCTGATTATATTAAAGAGTTTTTTTTTTATCGAATACAACTTTACCACAGCTATGTTTGACTGTGGTATCGATAATGCAGAGTGTTTATTATCCTCAGAATGTCAAATACACGCTTTTTTCATAAACTGAGTGTTTTGTCCCCCGCAGGCAATGACTGTATTTGGGCATTGTGGACTGCACCGACAAACTTTTTGACAATTGTGCTGCTTTAGCACTAGTGTTTCGTAAAAGCTGAACGATCTCTTGTACGTCTTCTCTCAGCTCGGCGTGAAAGTGCTGACTGATGTGGAAGTGGTTGGACTCGAGCTTGGCACTGCTGACCGGGACCAGACAGCTGCTCCTCAGATGACTCCGTGAGTAGCAATTGGATGTACTGTTTGTTTTTCAGTTCAATGCTGTGCACTTGTCCTCGCTGCACTGAAGAACATCGGCTTATAGCGCGGTTTGGTAATGAAACGGTAATGCGCTGGCAGGCTGGTTAGTGTGCTTAAACTTTTGGCCATTGTTATGGGTTTTGTTTCTTACTCTGCGATCAATCTAACAGTTTCGTTCAATTTTTTTAAATGACGGCAGCTTTATACTCCAATGTATGTGTATGTTGCGTAGAGATCCCTTATCATTGCCTTACCTTCCTTGGGTTTTTCTGTTGCATTAAAAGACCAGTTTGCTACTCCATGTAAGTATATATGTGTAAAGGGGTGCAAAAATGAATGGAAGGCAATGTGGGAAGCTCTAGGACATCGTACTCCTACATGGCTATGCTGCTGTTATTGAGTAGTGTTCTTGTTCAGGACAGTGCAAGCCAGAATGAATTTTTTTAACTACCGGCATAGTTTGGCACGTTGTCATGTCGTGCCATGTGTGCCATGAACAGATAAAGAGCACTTTCCGACGCACTTCCTGACTGCTGTGGAGAATCCTGTGCTAGACAACCCGCAAAAATGCCTTGCGATGCTTTCTGAAACATTGCGTACAGCAGTAGGATGTGCGGCTAATCTAGGGCCAATAAGTACACTGGTTTGATTACCAAGCATCCGCATCTTCAGCAGTACACAGAGGGTCAACAACAAAAGCATTGACTACCATTCGCCCCCCATTCTTTTCTGACATTGTGATCAAAGAGCGTGAAGACCATTTCGTTATACGTGTACACGCAGGGTGGCTTTCCGTAGCAAGATGGGCCAGGTCGTGGAGGCGGACCACCACCAGAAGCTGGTGATGAAGTTTTCGCTCAAGGATGTCTCCAACGGGGACATCATGTCGGCGCACCAGGTCTTCGTGCACCTCTACCACGTGGAGACCAAGCGCGAGATTGTCTTCCTGGCCGAGCCAGACACGAGCGTTGTCTACCGCTTTGACCTGGTAGGGGCGGTCATCTGTGCAAGCCTGTCTGGCTAATGGTCTGCGACATAGCTTGCGTCAGTAGGAGCGCCGCTGCTTGCTCAAGTGCCCCTATTCCTTGCCCTCTTTCAGGACTTGTTCCAGAAGGCGAAGGACATGGGCTACCTCTCCGGAAAGTACGACTTATCACTTATTATTGGTGATGCAGTGATTGCCAACCCTTTCAAATGGCACCTGGTGAGTTGCAGAGTGGTCATTGTTTAACTGTGTGAGTTAATTTCATCACCAGCTGTGTGTTGCCATCTTTACTCGAAAAAAATGAAAACTGTTTCTTTTTTCTTAAACGATAGTGCGTTTCCTTTGCAGCACAGTGATGTAACATGGCATTAGAAGTTGTGTTTCATCAGTAGAACATAAATTCTTGAATGTAGCATGCATTTTTGTGGTAATTAGCAGCTTGAGATGGTACATTGTATATTACATGTAGAAGCCTGCTTTAGCCGTTATATGAAGCTTTTCTTGGGTTATGACAATTTTTTGCAAAAGACAGAAGAATAAAAACCAAGACTATTTGACCAGTTTTTTAAGTGCAAGTGACAAGCAAGGATGGTTGGAAAGTCCTTTTTTAATGTGTCCTCTGTGGGGATAAGCAGGTATATTAAACAATACTAAGATGTCGCAGTGTCGTAGGATTTGCACTGATTCGAGTCACAATAACTTGTACTCCAGTGGTGTGTGGTCAGTACTGTGGTTTGTCGGACCCCCAAACCACTCTGATTAGGCCTCTCTGGCTTTCATATTGCGCAAACTGTGTGTCCGGGTCCGTAAGTCATACAAGCTTTGCTCACAGGCAAAATTTGTCGTTAGCTCATGTCGGCTTATTATTAGGCTAAGTGTGCTTATGTGGGCTTTTGTGTGTACTCTATACATGTTTGCGAAGTCGTTTAGCGTCTTCAGGCCTCAGCGATTGATGGCAATAGCAAAATTTTTGCCAGCAGTGGCATCATGGTCGCATTGCAGCGTCTTTTCTTTTTCTCCAGGCTTCCTTGCAGCTAACCCTGCCGCCAAACCCATCGCCCCCGAAACCTACTGTCGACGTGTATGCTCCAAAGCCAGAAATCAAGGTTGGTAAAGCTTTTCGCATCTGGCTTCTCTTGTTGCGCGCTCCTGTGTCTTGTCTGGCCATCGCCACTTTTTTCCCTGCATGAGCGCTCGCTGTGCTCGTTATGGGACATGCAGTTATGATGGTTGTGAGATGTTCTTTTATTTTTGTCACTATTTCGTCTTCAGGGTTTAAAAATATGGCTGACTGCAAATAGTATAAGAGTAAACTGAACAAATGCCAGACTAAAGCATGTGAGTTGAAGATTAAGTGTTGCATCTATATTCATTTCCTCTATAATCAGTTTGTGTTGTGTTAGCCTATTATTATGTCATACAACGTCATCTTCAGCAGCTGCATTCAAAGTGACATGATGTAGTTACCTTGAGCAATTTTTGCGTACCACTTGTTAAGCTTAGTCCTATGGTGTTGCATTTCATTTTGCGAGCGCTGTACCTAATAAACGATGAGAGCTAATACTGCATGCGTTTTTACAATTCTACCTGCCATGTTCGCTCGGTTGCTGTGGTGTTCAGCTGATGAGCTCAAGCTTGTGTGTCCAGTTGACAGCCCCAGTGGCTGTATCTTTACGGAGATGAAATACAAAAGCACTTGTGCGTCTCCATTTGGAGCGTGTTGACGGGGCACTAAAGAAGAAAACCATTTGTCTTGTGTGTTTAAATGAATCTTTCATAGTACGAGTATCACAGCACTTGTTTCATGTAAGCGAAAAAATGCGGGTGGCAGTGCCACATTGGAGGTCATGCACCAATCGCCGTGGTGGTGTCGTTTATTTTGATGGGATCTGCTAGGGCCTGTGTCATTCCCAATCAGCGAAAATGAGGTGCATTGACCTTTGAGGGGACCAGAGACTTAAGTTCTGTTGAAGCAACGTTGCATGAAATAATTTCTATTGGTGCAAGATTTAAAAGTAAGACTTTGCCTGGATTTTCTTTTCTACTTGTGGTGGTAAAATTAACAGCAGCACAATTTTGAGAGCTATGTTTGTCAGTCTGAACTAGTTCATTGTTTTTCTGTAGTGTCTCTAAGCGCATGCCATTCGTGGCATGAAAGACCCATATCTGTTGGGATAAAAGAAATAAAGAGGGTTGGGAATTGCTTGAAGATGAATGATGATTGTCGGGGCACCAGGTGATCCCTTAGCGGTGCACCTTTTTTTTAGCATGGTTAGCCTGCGTGTTTCATCATCCTTCTTTTCTCGCGCAGCATCTGTTCAGGGAGCAGGAGAAGCGTCCGCCGGTGTTACTCTCGAACGCATTTTGCGGCCTGGTCCTGGTTCCCCTACTGCTGCTGATTGTGCTGGTAAGCCTGTCCTTTTTTTGCGGCCTTCCTTACCATCAAGACTCTCCATTACAAGCATCTAGTAGCAGTACTAGTGAAAGCCCATTGCCTTTCTTGTTTGCAATTTAAGGATTCAAGAATGCAATGATTCATAGCTCTGACCATTACAAACAGCAAGAAGTTAGGAGGAGGGGGTCTCACGAGACTCGCTCTCGAAACAAATGGAGTTAATGCTGTTGTACAATGAACATGAACATTAACAGCTTCTACATAATGACAAGCTTGCCAGCCAAATTGAACAAATAACTGTGCTAACATGCCAAGTATAGAATTTAATGCCCATAAAACATACAGAAAACATATTGCACACAAACAATATGACATGAACAGCATCAATTCTCACTCTGCGACGTTTAAACTAACTTTGACACATGAGTGCCATGATGCCAGAGTGACTTTACAGGGACTATAAGCACCTCCACAAGGTAACTATTCAGCATGGGCACCGACATTAACAAAAAAGGCCTTTTAAGAGCAAAATCATCTTTCGTGTTCATGCTTCATAGTCTGCACCAAGTCATGCTATAATTGATTTTAAAGGCACCAAAGAAAAGAATCGCAAGAGAGAACAAAAGGCAGAGTGCCACTTACAGCTGGTTTATTTGCAGAAATACACATGCATATACGTATATTGCGAGGAACCGGTTTATTCAGCCAGGCTCGAGCCAAATCACACTGGTGATATTTACAGGTGACGTAGATGTACAGGTGATGATATGTAAATAGAATGAAGAGCCATTCGCTTGTCGCGCTCACGCTAATTCCCCCGCGCGGTGGAAGCAACCACCTGGTCGCCTGAGAGTATTGTGAAATGCGGCGCGTATAAGGCTTTAAACGAGATACCCGCACTATCTCTGTCCTTCGGCAACGATGATCAGGATTAGTGCTAAGAGGAGAAACGTGGTAATTGACTGGAGATGTCTGTTCGAACACCGTGTACGGCCCAATAAAGCGACTGATGAATTTTTCGCATAGGCCGGGGATGCACAGTGGAGTCCATAGAACATCTTCGTCACCAGGGAAATAAAAGTCACAACATGGTGAAACAAGTCGTAGTGAGACTTTCGAGTGTCTTGAAAAAGGCTTGTGTTAATGGGGGCCAGGTGACGGCTGTTTGCGAGACGAGATAAAAATACTTCAGAGAAAGGAGCTGTCGAGGATGCAGGGACCGAAAGGAAAGAGACGTCCAATGCGAAGCTCGGCGAGCGACCATGGGCGAGAAAAAAAAATGGAGAAAAACCAGTAGTTCGTTGAGCAACCATATTTTAAGCGAATCTCACGAAGTGTAAGATTGCATCCTAGTTCGTGTGGTTGGAGTGAATGTACATCGCGATCATATTTGAGATGGTCCGATGAAAGCGTTCAGTCAATCCGTTGGTCTGCGGGTGGTAACTAAAAATGGTCTTGTGAACAGTGTTAGAGGCACGCAAAACTTCGTCGACAATAGAAGAGAGAAAGACTGCCACGATCATTCAGGAGAACGCATGGGGCTCCATGGCGCAAAAAGATGTGGCAAAGGAAAAAATCGGCGTCCTCAGTGACGTTTCCAGATTGTATAGAAGCTGTTTCTGCTTAGCTGGTAAGGTGTTCGACGGTAGTGACAATCCAACGATTTTCATTCGATGATATAGGAAGAGGGCCATACAAGGCGATTCCGATGACTTCAAAAGGCAAGGCTGGACAAGGAAGAGGATGCATTAAGCCAGCCGAAGCAGTTGTGGGTCGTTTTCGCCATTCGCAATGGACACAGGAGGCGACGTACTTGGCAACGGCTGAAGAGAGACCAGGCCAAAAACATGGACTTCTTATTTTGTCGTAATTCTTGTGATAGCATAGATGACCGGCTATTGGCTCATCATGAAAAGCTTCCAGAACTTCACGTTGCAGAGAACATGTGATGACGGGTACCCACTTGTTGCCATCGATGTGGTAAATGTAGCGGTATAAAGCGCCCCCGACAACCTTAAATTGTTTAAGTTGTCGACGGAGTCGAGCGTTTGGAGGAGAAGTAGAGCCGATCATGCGGTGAACAATAGTGCGGCAGTATGGGTCGACACGTGGTGAAACAAGGACGGATTGGGTGCCGGGTGGTGAACTTAGCACTGCGATTGGAGAGGTGGTGCCATTTTGTAGTGATGATGGTGAGTGGCCTCCGCTGGGCGAAGGACAGCGCGATAGAGCATCAGCATCTTGATGCTTTTTTTTTTTTTTTTTTTTCAGATCTGTAGGCGACATCGAAATTTTACTCCTGCAAGTGAAGCACCCAGCGATCGTGGCGACCCGATAAGTTTTTCAACGATGAAAGCCAGCATAGGGGGTTATGGTCGGTAAAGTTGATAAAGTGACGGCCGTGAAGATATGGTCGAAATTTTTGCACTGTCCAAACAACAGCAAGGCACTCCTGCTCGCTGATAGTGTAATTATTTTCTGCAGCGGTAAGAACACGACTTGCGTAAGCAACAACGCGTTCACGTGAGTGGTTGTCACGCTGCAAGAGTGCCACACCTAGGCCATAACTACTAGCGTCGGTGTGAAGGATGGTGGGTGCGCTTGGATCCAAGTGGCACAGTTCCGGATCCAACTAAAGGGCTTGCTTCAATGCCGTAAAAGCTTTTTCTCTGTGTTCGGACCAAACAAAAGTGACGTTAGTTGCGATGAGTTGATGGAGCGGAGAGGAAAGTTCCGCAGTGCCGCGTATGAAGCTCCGGAAGTAAGAAGCTAACCCAAGAAAGCTGGGCAGTTCCTTTTGACGTAGAGGACGAGGAAAGTCGAGGATGGCGACAAGCTTCTCAAGGTCCGGCCGAATTCTTTCTTTGGTGACGAGGTTGCTGAGAACCTTGATTGTCTTGCTAGCAAAGGTACATTTCTTGGTGTTAAGCTGTAGGCCGGCCGGCTTTTGCAAGGCATGTGAAGACTTCGTTAAGGTGCTGTAGATGGTGCGAGAATGTGGATGAAAACACTACTATGTTATCGAGATAGCACAAACACATTCTCCGTTTCAAACGACGCAAAGCTCCGTCTATCATGCATTATAAAGTGGCGGGTGCATTACAGAGTCCAAAAGGCATCACATTAAACTCGTACAACCCATCTGGCGTTGAAAAGGCGGTCTTCTCTTTATCCGACTCTGACATTGATATCTGTCAGTAGCCTTACCTAAGGTCGAGGCTAGAAAAATTATCGGCGCCCTGTAATAAATCCCGTCCGTCGTTCATCCGAGGGAGAGGATAAACATCCTTGCGCGTTTTTTTGTTTAACGCATGGTAATCGATGCAGAAACTAACTGTTCCACCTTTATTTTGAACGAGAACAACTGGGGATGACCAGTGACTCGAGGAAGGACGTATGATGTCGCGTCGTAGCATGTCTGATATGTTTTCCTTGATGATCTTGCATTCTGCCTGAGACACGCAATATGGATGCCGATGTACAATATAAGAGCCATCAGTCTGGATCCTGTGAGTAGTGGTGGTAGTCATGCTGAGAATGGGCGCATTCACGTCAAATAGAGAATGGCGTCTATTCAACAGGACGAGCAAATCTTCAGTTTGAGCAGGTGTTAAGTGAGTGTTTATCGTTGCTGACACAGGTGTGGAAGAGGCATTAAATGGCAGTGATGGTGACTTTAGGACATTGTTAGTGTTGTTGTTCTGAATAGTAACAATCGCAACAGGCTCACTGTTGACCGCGCAGGATACTGTTGAGCCACAAGGGAGCAGTACAGATTCGGGGGTTTGATTTAAGGCGGCAAGGTAGGTAGACCCACTTAAAAAGTGAATAACCCCTGGTGTGATCACAACGCACCTATTATGGTATGGCCGTAAGGGAGAATAAGTACGTCACCATCCACAATGTCAGTGCAATTAACACTTATAATTTCTTCGATGTATGGCCGAAGTACATAATCTGACGTGGTGACAAGGCGGATGCGTTCATAGTGTTCAAGCTCGGTGACGTTTAGATGCAGGAGGCGCTGATGACAAGATATTGAAGCAAGTGCAAAAGACAAGAAGTTCCATCTCATGCACTCACGAAAAAATGCGAAGATGTGACGACGAATGCCTTCTAGGCAGACATGAGCGGTACACTGTGCAAGTGGCGAATTAGAGCGTTGGTCGCCGCACGAAGAGGTGGGCCGCCATAAGGCGTGGTTCGAAGTCGGGAACAAAAATCAGCACGAATAATCGAAACGGCAGCGTCAGTGCCTACGAGAGCCTCAATGCCTACACCATCTACTAACACTAATATCAAGTTCGATGGCCGCTGTGGAGGAATCGTTAGCTGTTCGGTGGATTCAGTTTCCCCTCCTAAAACTGCAGCGGGGAGTATTCCGCGTGGGCGTTCGTGGAATGGGAGGCTAGTTGTAGAGGTGACACTGAACGGTGACTTGGCGAAGGCGACCTGCAGCGAGACGTAAGGGAATTCCCAGGCATGTTAGTATGGTAGGTAGCAGACAGTGAACAGTGATAGGACGAGCGGGAGGGTGTCCATAGGTAGTTCATGGTCTGATGGAAGCTTTGATGTTCTTCAGGAGCGTAGCCGCGTTGCTCGTCTTGTTGGTGCCTTCGACAAAACCGGGTGATATGTCCTCGATAGCCATAGCAGTAACAGATAGGCCGAGGAGGGCGCTGAGGGGCGTAGTAAGGCGGTGCACACACTGGGGTGACAACAAAGCCACAGGGGTATGGTCTCCTGGTGTAGGCACAGAAATAGAGGATGCGGCAGAGAGCGCAACAATTTCGGCGTGCGTGGGCGTCTGGCACATGCAAGGACCGTTGGAAAAGGTCGGACGCGATGCTAACGCGATCTCTTGCCTAATCAGGTCTCGCAAGCCATCTTTTGCAAAATGGAGAGTAACTTCCGCAGTTCAGGAAGAGCAGTGCCCTTGAAGCTTTCACGAACGATGCCGGGAATAAGCGCACGCAAGTCGAGGGGTACAGGGAAACGAATGTCGGTGGTATCGTAGCAGAGGCGAAGATACTGAAGCTCGTTAAGTCCCTGGAAGATGGTTATCACGTCCTGGGTGGTGGTAGGATTTTGCGTGGTGAGGGCGTTAAAGACGCCGTTGTTGATGCCTTTAATAATGCAGCGTATTTGGTCGTTCTGAGACATGATGGAGTTAACACGCTTGCACAGTGCAAGTACATCCTCAATATAGGAGGTGTAAGATTCACCTGGCAGCTGCGTGGGCTCAGCGAGCTTCTTCCTTGCTGCCTCAGCGCGAACTGTAGGAGCACCGAAATTTTGACGAAGTTGCTGCGCGAAAGTGTCCCAGCCGGGGAGATCCGGTGGCGGTTCCAGAACCAAGTTTTGGCAACATCGGACAAGTAAAATGGGATGCTGCGCAACTTATGTGGATTGTCCCACCTGTTCAAATCGCTGACGAGGTCGTAGTTGATACAGTTTTCTACATCGTCATCTCGGAGACCGGTAAATGCAGGTGGATTACAGAGGCAAATGTTGTTGGGCAGAGCGGGTGGCGGTGGCTGAAGTAGTACGGCGACGTTGAATGGGTCAGGATTTTCTTGGGCGGCCATGGCAGGGGGTCGTACGCAACGACACGAGCGGAGCTTCAGCGAGAATGGGCGAGAGGACTTGGAGAACGAGAAGCACCGTCCACCACTTGTGAGGAACCGGTTTATTCAGCCAGGCTCGAGCTAAATCACACTGGTGATGATATTTACAGATGATGAAGATGTACAGGTGATGATAATATCTAAAGAGAATGAAGAGTCATTCGCTTGTCATGGTCACACTAATACTGCACTCAATGAAGCACAGAAGACATGTTTGTATCAACGTTCCTGTTTTGTTTTTCTAATTATAGAAAAAGTTGTGTGATTGGCCAAAACTCATGCTGTGGTGACTTTTATTAAACTGTGGTTTGTAACATGGTGCACATAATCATATGCTATAAGCTTGTAGTCAACTCTGGTCTGTTTTAACTGGTAACCTGTTCCAAAGGAAAATGCTGTAGTCGGAGCCCAGCTTATGGAGCAAGCTTTATTAGGATAGTTATGCATAAAAAAATATCTTGTGAGATGCTCTTCGTATGATCCACGTTCAGGATTTTCTTATTTGCGAGAACAAAGTGAACTGCAGAGACTGCTGGGCAACGAGCTACCGCAGCTGTTCGACCTGATCCCCAGTAGACTACAGCACAGAGGACTTGTTAGCTTTGTGTCACAGTGTGCCTGTAACTGACACCGCATTACACAGTGTGTTCCTATGTGTTCATTTCCTCTCCCATTCTTTGCGCAGTGGATACGCATCGGAGTGAACTTGTCCAACTTCCCCTTCAGTCTGAGCACCATCGTGTTTCATCTGGGTTTGGCAGGTGAGTGTTCTATCATTTACATAGAAGGCCAGCTTTTGCTGCATGGAATTAGGCTATGACTGTGTCCCACATGCAAGACATATGATTAATAATGCATGCAGTGCTTTTGTGTCAGGACCTGCCCCTCGTGTTTTGCTTGCATCCGCATTTACATCTCTTAGAAAGAAAGAAAAGAATGTGTGCGCGCATTACCTGTGCGTATTACCGCATATAAGAACGTGCGAATCTTTTTTAGTGCAACCTCACTGGAGAAGTAGCGTTGCTTTAATGCAACTGCCCAAACCTTGCTTTTAAGGTGCAAATTCTACATTGTTATTTTGGTACAATAATAATGAGAACCAACAGGCAATATAATGCCAAGCAAAGTATAGAAGGCATTATTAGAAGTAGTTGTAATGTAAATGTGAAGAAAGTTGAGTGGACGGAAAGATATCTTGCCCCAGCTGGGGCTGAACCTCCAACGTTTGAATTGTAACCTTGTCTAGTTGCACCTCAAGCTAAAATTACGATGCCACTTGTGTGTGCTTGTACTGTGCAGTAAAGTTATCATGTGGTAATGCAGACTATAAGCATAGTAGTGTGTTACCGTACCTAGTTTTTATAAACCATTCTATTCTTTCTGATGGCATTAGACATCACATCAGTTCAACTGTTCATGTTGTGATAAATATGGGGCAGGTGCCTGAATTCCGTCAACATTGCTGTTTTTAGTAGGCTTGTGCCAATAACAAATTTTAGTTTCAAAGCGGATGGTGGCTTTGGTTAATAATTTCGAATAGAATTTGAAATGTATTCTTAAGATAATGAAAGTATATTTGTGATCACCCAACTAACCCCTGCACAATATATATATATATATATATATATATATATATATATATATATATATATATATATATATACATACATACACACACACATTAATACAGTATGAGCCGGGCCATGTTTTGGGGAAGAGGAAGTTACTTGGTTCGGCCTATGTTCGCCATCATCGCCAATCGTCGCCTGATCTCTTTTGTAAATAAACATAGTTAAACTCAATCTAACCGTAACAGTTTTATGGTGGAGGTGCGGGGTACCTAACCAAGCAACACGGTTCTGCAACAACCTGAGCTACGCCGAAGTCGCCGCATTGCTGGGCTACCCCTGTTACCGCTGGTGGTTGAGATGTTTCACGGTGAAGACGGAACCCTGAACCCCGCAGCTGACGGCACTGCACCACTAGTTCCAGCGACACCTTTACTACTGACCTCATCTGCGGCTGGTCTTTGGCAGTGTCAGCATCTGATTGAGCCCCGTCCTTTCGGGGGCAAATCTGGCGAGGACGTGGATGAGTGGATCAAACATTACAAGCGTGTGAGCAACTACTACTCTTGAGACGCGCCAACTCAGTTGACTAACGTTGTGTTTTTCTTGAGGGACACTGCGCTCACATGGTATGAGAACCATGAGGACGCCCTCACAACGTGGGAACGCTTCGTGTCCGAAATCAAGGAGTGTTTCGGGGACACCGTGGCAAACAGGAAGCAAGCCGAACAAACGCTGCTGCAAAGAGCCCAGGTCCCAGGCAAAACGTGCGCGATGTACATCGAAGCGATCCTGAAACTATGCAAAACCGCTAACTCTTGCATGTCCGAGGAGGACAGAGTCGGCCACCTGTTGAAGGGCATCACAGAGGATGTTTATCACTTTCTTATCGGCAAAGACAGCATTGGTACAGTAGCCGATGTCATATGGCACTGTTGCACGTTTGAGACGCTGAATATGAGGTGCATTGCTCCTAAATTTGGTCGATTACCTAATGTGACCACGGTAGCAAGTGTTGACAACTAACTACGCACCTTCTGATCTTGCATCTACAATACGCGAGATCATGCGTGAAGAACTCAGTCGACACACTCGCGCGATGCCTTGTGAAGCCACACCCTTGCCGGTTCCAGACCAGCATCAGCATCCTGTTTCCATTGCTGCAGCAGGCATCGAGAAGTACGACTACGTTTCTGGCACACCACCGAGGCCGCAGCGCAGTCGCTACCAAGACACAAGGCAGCAGCGCCGCTTCAGTTACCCTCGACAGCTGGCCGCCGACTATCAGAACCCGAACGAATACGCACCTGTGTCACCACGCCCTCGCGATGCTTTCCAAAATGCATATCGTCAACCTCCTGTGTGCCACAGCTGTGGTGGTCCGGGACACATTACTCGGTTCTGCCATCGGCAGAGAGAGATGACATCGAGATACGAGCCATTGTCAAGACCTCCTCGCGGTGGCCACAATTATTGTGACGATCCTTGGTGGTCCACGTATCCCAATAGCACCCTACGACAAGGGAGCCGGCGTGGAACCTCCCCCGCTTCTGACCGTAGCTTGACACCTCCGCCTTCCCGAACGCATCGCTCTCCTTCACCTCTACGGCGGCGGTCCCCACCACCACCGCCGGGAAACTAGCCAGCGCAGCCGATGGAGGTGAGGTCGCACAACAGGATTCACCTCATATACCTCCGCCAGTTACGATGGACAAAAGCCGGACATGTGTGTCAATAGACGGATTGTGTGCAACGGCTTTAGTGGATACTGGTGCCACAGTTTCTGTTATGAGCAGTTCGTTTAAAGATAGCTTAGGCCGCAAAGTTATGTTTTCCTATTAGGATTCTGGTAGATTTCGTGGCGTGGGCGGGGACATACTTCAACCCGTAGGAGTATGTGCCGTCAATGTGTTTTTGGCGGGAAAAACGTTCCCAACTGAGTTCGAGATTCTGAAACAGTGCACACATGATGTTATTCTCGGCATTGACTTCTTCCAAGAGTGTGGCGCTTTCGTCGACTGCGGCACGGGTGAAGTTTCTGTTAGCGGTGGTGATGCCCTTCCCGCCTTAGTTAAGCAGCAGCTGTCCCCGGAAGACTTACTGATTGTTTCCTGAGAGCTGACATTACCACCATGGTCTATGAGTTCAGCAGCCGTATCTACTCCAATAGCTGCAGTATCAGTCTTTGATGCCGTTGTTCAACCTCTCATGGTTCAGTGTGCAAAGAAAGATGTAATAGTGCCTCATTCGATTATTTCAATTACTAATGGCTGCGCGTTTTTGTGGGCACTTAATTCTTCATCTGCACCGATTATCCTTCCTCGAGGAATGAAGCTCGCACTGTTCCATGGTGTCACGGAAAATTCTATTGTCGCCATCAACGACGAGGAAAGTTAGAAACGCGTGGGCACTTCTAAACGGTGTACCTTCTATAAGCCCCACATTTTGAGCATGGTTAGCAAGACGCTACGGTCACATGAACAACAATTGGTCCAACTATTACAACGACATGGGTCAGTGTTTGACTTCGGCGAAAAGGGAAATCAACTGTCTTTACCATGCTCTCGACCACAGCATATCATTGACACAGGCTTTTTCCATCCGGTTGGGCAGAAACCTTACAAGGTGTCGTCATCCGAGTGGAAAAGTATAGCTGAACAAATTCAGGAAATGATGCAGAAGGGCGTTATTGAAGAGTCGTGCAGCCCGTGGGCAGCACCTGTGATTTTTGTTCGCAAAGAGATGGTTCCTGGGCGTTTTCCGTTGATTATAGAGGATTGAATGCCTTGACTAAAAAGGATGTATATCCGCTGCCTCGGATCGACGACGTAACTTTGTCTAAATTCTGCTTCATGCTTTTTCTCACTCGATCTACGGTCAGGATATTGGCAGATCCCTATGCACCCTGCTGACAAGGAGAAATCGGCATTTGCAACACCAGATGGACTATATCAGTTCAATGTGATGCCATTTGGGCTATGCAATGTCCCCGCAACTTTTGAAAGATTTATGGACTCGATTCTTCGCGGACTGAAATGAAAGATCTGTTTGTGCTATCTAGACGATGTTGTCATCTTTGGCCGCACATTTGAAGAACATTACGTTCATTTGGGCCCCGTTCTGGACTGTGTGGCAAAGGCTGGCTTGGTCTTAAACTCCAAGAAGTGTCGGTTTGGTGAACGGCAGGCCTTGATCCTTGGCCATTTGGTGAACAAAGATGGGGTCAGGCCTGACCCCCGGAAAATTGAAGCGGTCAGCGCCTTTAAGCCACCTACGTCTGTAAAAGAACTTCGCAGCTTTCTTGAGTCATGTTCTTATTTTCGACGCTTTGCGCCTAAATTTGCAGACACTGTGTACCCATCGACCAGCTTCTTGCGAAAAGACAGTGCATTCAAGTGGACATCTGAATGTGACGGTGCGTTCTGTCAATTCGAATTTCTGGTGACATCAGAGCCGATTCTCCGTCATTTTGACCCACCTGCTCCTACAGAAGTACACAGCGACGCAAGCGGTATTGGCATTGGAGGCGTTCTTGTTCAGCGTCATAATGACAGAGAGCATGTCGTTGCCTATACAAGTCGTTCCCTCAGCAAGGCTGAAAAAAATTGCATTGTGACCGAACAAGAATGCTTGGCAGTGGTATTTGCTATTCAGAAGTTTCGTTGTTACCTGTATGGGCGTCCCTTCACGATTGTAACAGACCATCATTCCCTATGCTGGCTCGTTACTCTCCGAGACCCTTCTGGACGCCTTGCATGCTGGGCTCTACGCCTCCAGGAATTTGACTTTAATGTTGCATACAAAAGTGGACGGCGTCATAGCGACACCGATTGTCTTTCACGCCTTCCTTTGTCTATGACTGACGACAATACAGACACTTTCGACATCTGCTTTGCAACTGTTTCACGCGCATTTTCTGATGTCACCATGTTCCAGCGGAAACAGCGCACTGACTTGACTTAGGCTCTTTATTCGTCACTGTCAGAAGCCCCAAGGGCAGTGGTCGCTTTTGTCTTCGCGATGGACTGTTGTACAAGGTGAATCTCTCGGCAAATGGAGCGCGGTATTTGCTAGTGATTCCCCAAAGCCTGCGGTACGACGTCTTTCATATCATGCATGATGACCCGACGTCTGGCTATCTTAGATTCATCCGCACTTTGCATTGAACTCAAGAGCGCTTCTACTGGCCTAAAATGCGACAATGTACGAAGCAATATGTCTCCAGTTGTGACAAATGCCAGTGCTACAAACGTCCTACAAGCAGTCCGCATGGCCTCCTTCACCTTATAACGCCGCCCACAATACCTTTCGAACAAGTTGGTATAGACCTGCTAGGACCATTTCCGCGGTCTTGCAACAACAATCGCTGGATCATAGTCTGCGTCGATCACCTTACCAGATATGCGGAAACTGCCGCGATACCATCTTCCACAGCGGATTCCGTCGCCTCTTTCCTGTTACGATCCATCGTTCTTCGCCATGGTCCACCTCGTGTCATCATCAGTGATCGCGGTCGCCAGTTCGTCGCCGACACTGTAGAGGAATTGCTTCGTCTTTGCACTTCGCAGTTTCGCCATTCAACGCCATATCATCCCAGACGAATGGCCTTGTGGAACGCACAAACCGCACGCTTACTAATATGCTGGCTATGTATGTATCCTCAACTCACAGGAACTGGGATGACATTTTGCCATTCATCACCTATGCTTATAATACAGTGAAGCACGAAACCACGGACTTCACTCCGTTCTACCTACTCTACGCTTGACCATTGTGCAGCTGCCTCGATACGATACTTCCATTCGAGCTCCATACGGACGATTCAGTTGCTCAAACACTGTGCCGAGCTGAAGAAGCTCGGCACAAAATTGCCCATATTCGCCCACTGGCATCGCAAGATCGCTGCAAGGAGAGGTATGATCAACGCCACGACACCGTTTCATTCGAAAAAGGGGACCTCGTGGGGTTGTGGACCTCTCAGCGGAAACGTGGCTTATGCCAGAAATTTTTAGCACACCATGTCGGTTTATTCGTTATCGTAAATTGCCTGAGTGACTTGACCTACGTGGTGGCACGCTTGACGTCAGCTGGTCGTCGGTCAAGCCAAACACAGTTAGCGCATGTAGCTCGTCTCAAGCAGTTCCATCCCACACTACGCCAATGATTCGGCTCATCCATCGGGCTTCGTCTGTGAACCGGGGAATGATACGGTATGAGCCAGGCCATGTTTTGCGGACAAAGGTAGAGGAAGAGGAAGTTACTTGGTTTGGCCTATGTTCGCCATCATCGCCGATCGTCGCCTGATCTCTCCTGTAAATAAACATAGTTAAACTCAATCTAACCATAACAATATATATCAAACGAGGCGTGTGCAAATGTTGGGCCAAGGAAAGTGGAAGCAACTTTGAATAGTAGCAGGGTTTGACTTTCAGTAGAATGCAAGTGATAACCTGTAAGATACATTACTGTTTAAAATTTACTGTACTTAGAGCATATAAGCCGGTATAACAAGTCTTTAAACTTAAAAATTGGTGCATAGACGCATGGATAACATGCTTGTTTAACCTAGAAGTAAGGCTTTGCGGTAGTGCTGATTTCTCCTGGATGGGTGTATTCATGGTGTATCACTCATTCACTGCAGTGAAATTGTCTTTACAGGAGGTTACATGTGGTTTATTTTTTGTTTATTCGTTAATTTGGAATACTTACAAATTTCCAATCATTTAAATTTCAACTGAAGCGAATTCGAATACTGTAGTATTTGTTTGAATACTGAAAGTGCTCGAATATTCACACAAGCCTACTGTTTAGAGTTAGATTGAGAGCAAGTCACTTTGTTCAACACCATAATGATAGTGTTTAAATGTTTGAGTTGTAGTTGAGACATTTTTGGAGTGCCTCTTCTTTCTGGATATGATGCTGTTGTACGACTTGTCTTCTTTCTTGCTCCACAGCCATCTTCGGCCTGTTTTGTTGCTTCTGGCTACGGCTCAACATGTTCACAACACTCAAGTACCTGGCCGGGCTGGGCACAGTCACCTTCATCTCGGGCCATGGCATGCTCACACAGCTCACGCAGAAGAAGTAGAGCTAGGTGAGGATGCCTCTGCGATTTATGTGTACCGTATTACTGGTGGTGTGTGCCAGGAAGATTGCTTCACAGCTCATTAGCTGGGAAAGCTAATGCGAGCCCTTCTGCAATTATTGTAGGAAAGCGACTCGGTGGTTGTCTTTAGCTATAGGATGCTGGACTTTAGGTAGATTGCAAGACTAGCTGGAACACTGAACTTTGATGCATTTCCAGTGCTTAGTTAAGGGAAGTAGGTAGGGGAGAGGGGGGGACGGGGACACGCAGAAAGCAAAAGGGGCAGTACAAATACTGTCACTTTTTTGCGGTCGATGAAATATGCTATCTGTTTCCTGGGGCTTTTGCATTACAAATGGAAGTGAGAACTGCATGAGTGCTGCCTGTATCATCTTCTTGCAAATAAATAAGTGAATAAATAAATTCACTATGTTTTTGAAAACTTATCTACTTTCTATCACTGTTCGGTGGCACACTGCATGTGCCACATTCCCTGTTGCGGTGTCCTTTCACGCGTTTTATGTGTATAATAACCTGCTCCGCCTGTGTAATAGCATTCTTTCTTTCTGTGTGGGCATATATATTTTTTTTTTCTAATACACTCAAACGCTGTACATCCATCAAAATATATTGAATGCGTCGACACTTGCGCTTTTTCTTTCACCCTTTTCCTCATGTAGTGTAGTAAATCGGACAATACTTAGTTAGCCTCCCTGTCTTCCTTTCGTTCTCTATCTCTACTGAAGCGTGCCACTGCTTGTAGCGACTTCATTCTTTATACTATCAAAAGTTGCAATAGCAATGGTATTATTATGAAGAGCATGACATGCTATTAACCAAATTGAGTTTTCGGTTACAACTCTGCAAACAGTTGTTTGGAGGAAAGTTGATTGCCTCTGTGCCGTGCCAGCTGGGCTCCCTCACACATTTCTAGTTAAAGAAACCTAAAATGTTGGCTGTACTCGTCTTTTTATCGTGCTTCCTCATGCAAGATTGCTTTTTAGCTGCACTTTGCCATGCTTCCGGTAGCACACGTTCACTCGAGCAGCAAGCTTAGCCAGTGGTACACAGATTAGTGCTGTCGTGAGTATCGTGAATTCAGAAACTATGTACCGAATATAGGTCACTTTTTGTGATGCGTATTGGACCATTTCCATCTCTTATTGCTGTAAATCTATGTACCGGTCACTGTTGCCTTGCCTAAAATTTAAAAAAGAAAGAAAAAAGAAAGTTGCGTGAATCTTTTTGTAACCATATCTAATACACAAAATTAAAAACGTATTCTACGTTAATAATCTGTACGAGGCATTAAACCAGCTGCTTTGTGTCAGCACAACGCTGTGTCCTTTGATGTTATTTGCTCTCGGTTGAAATATGCAGAATGTAACAATATCAAATTATATAAATGAAAAGAATTTAATTACCTGACCTCTCTATGTGATATATTCAAAAGAATGGTTCTCAATGCCGTGCTTTTGAACACTTTTCTTGGAGCACATGCTGGTATGAGTTACACTGAAGTGTTGGCAGCTTGTGAATGCACTATTTGCATTCTAACTTTAAATTTGTAATAATATTGCTAAGTGCCAACCATTCATAGAGTACTGAACCAATCCAATACCTCATTATTCTAAATCTAGCACATAAGAATCTTCATGCACAGAGGTTCATTTCGAGACAATTTCAGTTAAGCAGCAACGTGCCGATGCGTTGTCGTGCACTGGCTTACTAATCATTTAGTCATGATTTAAGAATTTAGTAATGTAAGTCTGAGCACGTGCTGGTGAGATATTTTATTTTGGTATTTTCAAGTTTATTTTCTCGAGACACACCAACGTCGCCAGTAGCTTGACGTCGGGCTACAGTACGAATAGTGGTCACTTCACGCTGCACTCTGGCTAGTTGTGGTGATGTCAGGCACCAAAACTTTCAAAATGCCCACTTGTGTGCCACCAGCGGAGCCACAGTGTGGAGCAGCTGTGAAAACATCTCGATATTTTATGTGAGTGCATGAGAAGCTCGTACCATGTTGTCACGGCGGGGTACTGTAGGAACCGAAACTAGCTTTCGAAATCGCACTGTAATTACTTTTTGAGGGCGCACTCACACATTTAGCCTTAGATTTTTTTTTTTCATTTCATGCCGAAAAAAAAAATTGCTCAAATTTTCGTGTCAGTACCACTTTGAGAAATTGTGATGATGCTACAAAGAGAAACTCTGAGTGGTCTACGAAAGCACCGCAGCGGCTCTGTCAAAGGGCAGCAGCAATTGTTGCAACTTGGGTCAACCTTTATCGCCATTCAAAAGTTGCGTCGGCTTCTCATTTCACTTTTTCTCGCTTTCTTTTTCTCTTTGCAGATCATCTTAAATGGAAGTCATCGGAAGCAAAAGACAGGGAAGGCATCATTCCTTTTTTTTTTCTTACTTTAAAGTGTGTAGGTGGGGAGCTGCATGTGTCGTGTGCAAGGACATTTTTCATTCCATGGGTCTCTGTTTGCATGAGTGTATGGCTGTGCCATTTCCTTATGAGCTTGTATAGTAGTACGGTGAGTGACAGTGTGCTTCATCGCTGGAACACTCTTGCAAATGTTCTTGTTACTTTGTATTTGGTTGTTTTCCTGTTTTATTTCATGCCTCTGTGGCCGCTTAGTAAACTGATTGAGAAAGCTCATGGTTTTTTTTATAAATTTTTTTTTCACTCACACTATCTGTCTGCCATGTTGAAGACCTGTAATAAAAAGTTCTTTTTCAGACGATACAACCTCTGCCTTTTTTTTTTTTGTTCAAGTGTCTGTAGCTTCAATAGTGCATCGCTTGTCACTGACTAGTCAACAGCAAACTCTGACTTTTTTTAACAAAGTTTTCAACTATGTGTGCCTCTTCGGCATAACACACGTAAGCTTTCCAGTGAACAAATAAATAGCTTGTGGTGATATTCTTACAATGTCCAGTTTTCAAGCGTAGGTGTTCTGCTGCAGCATGCTTTGAAAACAATACATGATGTATAACACTGTCGGGTGATGGAGGGAGTCTTAATGAAGTACTGCCTTATAGTCATCATGGAAATAGCTGACCAAGTGAACAGAGTCGCACCCAGATTTCTCACTTGTAATGCTCTGAAATAAGTCATGGGCAACGAAAAACATAATTTCACTGGGATATGTTCTTTTTTTAATACATGCTGAAGGGCCATTTGGTGAACCACGTGCACAAAAACATAACACTCTCACAAAAGTGATGCGGACAGTCGTTCCTCTATTCCAATAAAAAAAGGAAAAGAAAATTGACTATTACTTTTAGAACAGAGTCAAAGTGCACATTGGTTTGCGTTGACAGCACCCAGACAATGTGCCGCCATACCAGATAGGCATAAGGGCACCACTTTGCTGTCGGAATATTGTCATGGAATGATATTGCCGTAAAATGCATGTACTGTGGCTCTGTTGCAAATAAAAAGGGCTGGCAATGTTCACAGACATACTGAACTGAATGCACTACACAAAAGGTGAGCAGAAACCATGCCACTTGTCGAGTTGGAAGACTCTCCTGCATCTGGCGCTCTACGTTAGGTAAAGGCGAGAAGGTTTAACAAAACTGGAAGAGTGGAAATTATCGCCCTCGAGTGAAGCCATACGCACCATAAAATGGCAGGTGCAACAGCCATCTTACTAGGGGCATAATGAGCTAATGGCGTTCAACGTTTGAGAAGGAGCATTTTCCTCACACGCCCAATGAGTTTAGCATGGCAACATTTTTTGGGCAAATACTGCTCAAAGTGCGTACTTGTGTTACTAGTTTTCTTTAGTAAGCCTTGAAATTAGGGCAAATTTTATTAGATATTAAGTCACGGGGCTTGTCTCTGTGGGTTATTATATAAGAAACAACCATCTTTTAATTTATAATTAACGTAGCCTTTAGGCTAACAGGTGAAGGCCACTTGATGTCTATTTGAGCACCACCAGAAAGTAGCATGCTTCCGAGATTTTCGAAGGGTAAAAGCCGGCTTCAATATTGCTGGCAAAGCATTGTGGGAGCTTCCACTCTAGCAATATTTTTTTTAAACCTCCTTGGAAAAAGGCAAGTATTTTCTTTGTCTTTCTTGATGATAGTGATGATAGTACACTGAGTCTAGGCTAAATGTGTGGCCTTCCCTAGGTAATTTCAAGGAATACTGGAGCAGGAATTAATACCACGAAGAGAATAACACTTTGGAAATAAACTGCTGTAACATGTAGCATTGCAAGCCGCTTGAGAAGCTCTCCTAACCTATAAACGGCGTGTGCTCTGGGAGCACGGGAATCGGTGAAGTGTTGGGAGAAAAAATAAAGCTGCGATACATTCAAAGAGACGTATGACTTTTCTGAAACATTGAATGCTCTAACCTGGCGCACGCAGCCCTGCCATTTGTCCAGCAAGCGCATACAATTGTCCGAATAAAATACGTTTTCAGGCGGAAGAAATTGACGCCACGTAGCTGTAGCATGATTAACGCAAATCTTGAGCAATCGAAATTCGATAACCAGCTCTACTTGAAACAGGCAAGTAGTTAAGAACACGTGCTCCACGAACTAGTTTCGCTATATATATATATATATATATATATATATATATATATATATATATATATATATATATATATATATATATATATATATATATATATATATATAAAAGAGCATCTTCATGTGCGCCTTAGCGGTCATTGTAAGAGACAGCTCGCTGCCAACCATTGTATCTCTACGTGAAAGGCACCACAAAGAGTTATCGGTAGTCCATCTATAAAGTTCTAAACAACTGTAGTCGAGATTGAAAAGTTTTTTACAGCCTTAACGAGCTGGGTGTACTTCGGGCATACTGCACGGAATAAATCTGATACGGAATCTCGCGAGTTCGAAAAGGCGCGCTTATTATCGAGTCAGTCCGCGTCTAACGCGGCGTAACCGCATAAAAAATATTAAGGTCAATGATAAGCGTGGTTTAAGGTCGTAAAACGCGTGTCGCGTCTGAAACGCACTGGACAGAAACCGCAACCTTCGTGACGTCACGTGACTGGCGTGCTCGCACGCCCTCTTTATTAAGTAATTAAAGCTTTTATCTTTCGCGTAATTGTTTCCACATCAAGGTTGGCTCATTATAAATTCTCACCATTTTTATTGCAGAAGTTTTGGGTGGTAGTTGTGGTCGACTCGAGTCGCGGCGTCGCGTCGATGTGTGTCCAATCCCTGGCCAGTTAAATACCGCCATTGCGCCTCGTGGTCTCCTTTTACTCTCGACGAGGGAGGCAGCCGTCTTTTGTCGTCTCTGCGTCGACTATGTAAGTTGGGCAAATCGTCGTTCTCTTCTTCCCACTGCGTTTCTCGACAACGGCACGGGTTGTAGACTACGCCGCACGGAAATCGTGTCCATCGGTTCATCGGAGCTCAGCGTCGTTTCAAATCAGTGAGGTCGGCTAGTTTCAATGGAACCCGCGAACCCTAACTCGAAGCGCGGCAAATCGCTCTACAATGCCGAGCTTTTCCGCGTCCACGCATTGATTTTTGTCCCGTTTTCTTCTAGTACGGGTTTCACTTGTCGTTTCCCAGCCCGCCCCGTTTACCGACTTTCTTGCACGAATTAGAACACGCCCGTAGCGATGCGTTCGTGACGATTCGTCATTTCGTCACCGATTTTACACCCCGAATTTCAAACTTGTTAAAAGCCGCGTGTGTAACCGGCTTGCGTCGTTGCGAACGTCTTCGAAAATGTGCGCGTGCGCCAGTGTTAGTCGTGTAGAAGGGAGGCACAGATCGTGTTCTTTTTCTTACTGACAGCGCGAGAGGAATCCAGGCACCTCGCCTTTGCTCTTTCACCACGTGGAGTGGAACTGAGCTCTTGGGCTAGTGTCGCGCCGGCCTATTCAGCGAGTAAGAACGCGCTGTTGTTAGCGTCTCTAGTAGTGACATTGTGCGACTGGCGATGCGATTCCTTTTGAACAATCTGTCACTCATTTTCTTTATCGCGTGTTTTTCCCGCCGCTCGCTTGCCTGGACCGGCGGCGCCGGCTCGCTGGTGGTGGCGGGCGGCTGCTGTGTCAAGTTACGTCACGGCGCGCCGCAATTAATGCTACTGCGTACGAGAGACGAGTCAAGTGTGCACTGGGGCTTTCTTCCTCTTCGGAGAGAAAGCACTGGGCTTCTTCGCTGCGTCCCGCGTCGTCGTTCACGTTCGCCTTTTCTTTCTCTTTTGCAGAACTTATTTCACAATGGCTGAGCCTACTCGGTGAGTTCACGGACCTTCGTCTCACGAGCGAGTCTGAATGAAACAACAAAAAAAAGAGCGCAATGCCGGTTTTTGTGGTTTGTTTGTGAAGCCGCCTCCTGTTGTCAAGTGACCGCTTGTCGGCTTTGTTTTTTAACCTCCCGAGCAACAGCCGAAAGCCATTAAGAGCGGCGCACACGTTTTTTTTTTTTTTTTTTTTCTGCGGGTACCTTGACCGTGGCGTTCCTTTGTTACGTATGCCGGCGGAAGACATTCTGCCAATGGTAACGAACAAAAGCTTGTCTAACTTGCAAGCGTTGAGTGCTCCTTAGGAGGTGTCATGTTTTCTGTAATAGGTCTTCATTTCCCCGTGTTTTGTGATGGGCTGGCGCAAAACCGCGCCCCCCACTACTGTGAGGGAGGTGGGTCGTGTTGTTAGGAGTACGAGAAATCAAACGATCGGGTGTTATAATACCGCTCTGCAGAAGTGAACATTTATTTGCAGCTCTTGACATTGGTCATTCCTCGTATGTTCAAACCTACGATGTTCATTAGGCATTGTGTTGATGTGGTTTCATTCTGTGTGGAAGATCTCTGAAGTGCCCAGCTCGTTGATTGCAGTTATTATTTTTTCTTCATAGCTGAATCTGTTAGCATGAGCATTCACAATTACAGCATAGCAGTAACGCTTGAGATAACCTAAAGCTTCACGTCTTTTGTAATCTTGTGATGCCCACAGTATTGGCTGCACAAACGAGCTGTCATTTGTTGGCTGTGGTCAAGCTTTAGTAATCGCTTAAAAGAGCTGAATCCCTAGAATAGTGCTGAAAAGTACTTGCAACTTTTGATGCATTGGCTGATGCATAGCAGCTACAGCAAGTGCATATCCAATTCTTGGATATGCACGAACGAAATCTCATTTGTGAGGCAAAATACATAAACTCAACGTCAAATAAAAGCAAAGAGTGCATTCTACAATAACTCCGAAAAGAAATAACTCGGCACTGTATGAAATACATCAAAAGTAAATCTGGCAAAGTTTTCATAATTTCTTAGCTATGACTTTTTCACTTAGGTATGTTGAATAAAATGCCACATTATCGAAAAACATCTTTGCAGCAAACCTTCTTAACATGAGACCGGCCTGGGCTTTTAGTTTTGTATGTAGGGCCGGGCGGGCTCGGGCTTACCTACAGTTTTTCGTTCTACGTAGTTTGTGTCAGTTTCAGAGTGCAGTGACAAAGGGACTACTGTTAAACAAGTAATCCACTCCTTCCCATCAAGTCATTGTTGATACTTTTGATATCAGCATGTCTTGTAGAAACGTATTGTGTCACTGGAGAAGACTTTTTCTAGTTTTAACGAGTTACTTGTACGGCATTTTTTAGCTGTCAAAGACCTCGGCATTTTTATGGAGCAGTTGTCCTAACCAGCAACAGCCCTTATAGCCAACGTTGTGATTGACATGGGAGCCCTTCATCAGTTTCAACAGACGAGTCTTATTAGATAGCTATTTAACTCTTACTTTATGCATTCATAACAATATGTGTGAATGCACTGTGCTTTCGCACTTGCAGAGAAGTTATGTGTGAGGTGAGATGCTACTTGAAGACAATTTTTTTTTTTTTTTCATTTGTAATACAGTCTCAGACAGTTTATTCGGACTCGACGGGAACCGCTGAAAAGTCCGAATAATTGGGGGTTCGAAAAAACGAATTCACAAAAAAAGCGCTTTTATAGGCACGATCGCCCGAAAAAAACTGTAAGCGCGTCTACACACACGCTTACGCACGACCATGTCGGCCTGTACCTCTGCGAGTGTCTGGCCGTCGCTGTAGACAGACAACAGCATCGATGTGGCTTGTGCTAAGTCCGCATTTGATGGTTGTGGTGCGGCCGGCGTGTCATCGTCGGAGTCGCTGTCCGCCAGCGCCGGCTCTCAGACATGACGGACCATCTCGTCATCGTCCAACTCTGTGCAAGGCAGAACGGCACTGTCGAACTTGGCGAACTCTTCCACCGTACCCACCCCGTATCGACCTCGCTAGCACGGAGGTCGTCCAAAATGTCTGCTACAGCGGTAGGTGGACTCTCAACCGCGGGGTTCTGGCCTGTGGCACTGTCCTCCTCAGTCCCAGTCCTAAATCCTGCGTGGCTAAAGCAGTTGTGGATCGTTTCCCGAGTCACTGACTTCCAGGCATTGGACAACATGCTGGTGGCTGTCAGAACATCCACGACGTAGTTTTTGTCGCTGTCGACGCATAACAGCATGAGATTCAGGAGGCACAACTGATAATGAACTTTCAAGTTTTTGATCACGCCCTGGTCCATGAGCTGCAACACGCTGTCGTGTTAGGCGGCACAAGCTCCACTGTCATAGCTTTCAAGTTGTCGATATGCCCATGGCCACCATAGTTGTCGACGAACATCAGCACCTTGTGATTTTGCTGTTCGTACCGGTGGTAGAGCTTGCGAAGGTACTGTTCGAAAAGATTTTGCGTAATCCACGCCTTCGAATTTGCTTCACACCACACAGGGAGTGATTTGACGCCTTTAAAAGATCTCGGATTCTTTGATTTCCATATCACAAAGGGCGGAAGTTTCTCCGTCCCCATCATGTTGCCTCCTACAGCAAGTCAGTTGCTCCTTGCTATGCTTCCTCCCCATGACAGGGTTCAGCAGACAAAGCTAGCGTCTTGTCGGGCAGCATCTTGTAGAAAAGTCCCGTATCGTCACAATTAGACATTTTCTGGTGGATATTGGCACAGCAGTGCGCACAGCTTGTCTGCACGGTGGTAGTTGGTCACGAGCGTTTGGTCGACGGAACCACTCTCGCCACATGTTCACTTGAAGGCCAGGCCGTACCTTTTCTTAAAGTTGCGCAACCAGCCATCGCTGAACTTGCAGCCGGTAATACCTATGCGTAGGGCGAGAGTCTCTGCTTTCTGTCTCAGCAGATCGCCAGACACGGGTATTTTACTAGCCACCGTGGCACTTATTCAAGCTGCGGGTGGCTGCCGTCCCGGAAATTTTTCTGCGTTCCCGCAGATGCTTTCTCGGCTGCCTCCAGGATCTTAGTCTTCTGCTTGAGGTAGTCCGAGACCGTTTGCTTGGAAATGGAAAATTCTCGAGCAACTTCAGACTAAGGTCTGCCGCCTTCTACCTGGCGAATTATCTCCACTTTCTTTGCCATCGTGAGCGTCCTGTAGCTCCCACGTTGGCCGCGTTTCTTCACTACCGAGGGCACAACAACGGGTGGCGTCGGAGTCATTTAAGCACGCCACGGAACACTAAAAAAAGCGAGAACACCTCTGACAAGACGAACCAGGCCTAGCCCCAGAATCAACTGACTGACAAGCTGACACACGCCAAACGCCACAGCGAACAGACTCCGTAGGTGGCTTGGCTTGGCCGCTCGACTGGCTAAAATAAAAAAAAACGTCGCAGCACATAGCCTTTGAGATCTGCAATGGCGATTTCTGCGTGCATTTTGACACTGGCCCTACGTCCAATATGTTGCTAGTGCAGCATATCAGTGCTGGCAACCTAGCAAACATATTGTCAGTGCGTAATGGCGTACGGCGACACATCTGGTCAGTCAAACGGAGTCCGAATAATTAAATCGTGCACAGCGGGGTGTCTGAATTTTCGGTCAGACACCCCGCTGGCAGGTATGGCTTTACATTAGGATCAATGGAGCGAGTGGCAGTGCCACAAAGATGTCTGAATAAACCGGCATGTCCAAACAAATTTCGGGGACTGTATTCACCCTAGAGTAATGAAACTTGAGCGGTTTATAGAACTTTTTATGCTGAATTGAAATATATTAGTTTTCTAGCGAGTTGAATACTTGTCAAAGTAAAAAACCTTTTGCTCCTCCCCCTTCCTTTTTTTCATCACTAAACATCCACAATTTTTTGCCATTGATAATGTGTAAAATGTGTGTTTTGAGGAGTTTTAATGTTAAAGTTCAATGCTTAACTGTGTAATGTCATTAAATGCAATGAAATTTTCACACATAAGAGAACAATTCTTCTCAACTTCCGCTCCATCTGGCAGGGACAAAACAGTGCGGATACCATTGTGGCTCTTGTGGCCGCGTTTGTGCTACGTATCATCGTACATAACTGCAGTGTCGTCCTAGCTAACTGCCCTCACTGTGAGCTTCATCGACCTTGCAAGATTAGCACAATGTCATTCATTGCCGCATCATGGACTTCCCAGCTGATGGCTGTGAATGACGTATGATGCATCGGCTTTTGCAAACCGAGAATTGCCCTAAAGTCTGACCAGCTGCCGATAGCCCATTCCTAAAGAGTGCACCGTCACAACAGCTTTCATGTTGAGAGTAGCTATTGCACGAGCTACAGCTTTCTTCAACTATAATGGAGATTAATGCACAAGGAAGCATTGTTCAGCTGCACTGCTGGACATGACACCATGCAAGTGGGCTTCTCAGCACATACAGGCGTACAGTGGCCAATGGTGGTCCTGGTCCACGTGATTCAGAAGCCAGTTGTGGTGCTCTAAAAACTCAGCAAGACCGTGCTTTTCAATATTTCTTGCACTACAGCAGCGCGGGATGCGGTCATTATTTGAAGAGTGAGGCTTGGCTCTTCGCCTCGTGCAGTCGACAATGGCGAGTTAAAGCGCACTATTAGCGGCAAGGTGTCGAAGACTGCACTTTTTCAGTGTTTTAACAACCATCTTGTGTTCTTTAGACGCAATTTTAAAGCATTTCTAGTTGAGTCTCAGCAAAGGGTTTTTTCAGAACAGTAGAGGTACTAATCCTATCAAAACAGGTGAAAACAAAAAAAATGTAAGTTCTTATAAAACCATTTAATTTGCCTGCATCTTCCCTCGTGTTACTCCCCAAGACTTTTTGCTATCAGTATTTTGTTTGGGCCCAGTTTGCTGTGCAGTGGTTAGCCCTCTTAGGTGCCAGCTATGAAGAAGTCTGCAAATACCTCTAATCAATGATCACATCATTTCAAAAAGGTGCAATATTTTATTAAAACAAACATGTCGTATGTTAATTTGTGTTAAGCAACTAATCCTAATGTAATTAAGTCTTTGAAGTCATTGATGCTCTATTTTGGCACAAGTAAAGTAAAGTCTCTGGCTAGAAGTATAGTGGAAGTTCATTTTTGGTTAGGCCTTTTGTCAGCAAAGAATTGCACTTTGCGTGTGGCTTGCAGGAAGTGGTACATCAAGTGACTCGTCGAACGTGGTAGTGCCTATGGCAAAGCAACCGCATGCAACAGTACACTGCAAACTTAACATTGGACGCACATATATTATGTAAGAGGTCTGGTTTATCAAAAGCTTGATATACATCTTAAGCCCCCAGTTGATACAAATAGCAGAAGGGGGGGGGGGGGCATCATTGTGTGCCTAGTCTCAAAAGGTTTAGCTTTTGTGATTCCCGATGCCAACTGTACAATGGCATGTTCACTATGAGCTTCAATGTACAATTAGTGACTGGATTGTTGCTGTTGGGGGGTGCGTACACTATTTTTGTTGTGCAAAGCAAGAACATACTGGCCCGCCGGGTGGCTACTCTTTCTTGTGATGCACCCACTTGATGAGAGGCTAAGGCACTACTTCGTGAGCCAATGAACGTTGCTCAAACAAATTAAAGTAAAAGGCCGCACCTTTTTCGTGGTTTTGATGGGGTTTGGTCGTTTCACGAAAGTGTGGAATTGTTTATTTTCGATTCATGTGTGGAAACACCTATTCAATCATGCCATATATACCTAACGATAGGATATCTGGCGTCTGGCTGCAGCTCTATCCATCTGGTGGCTCCTGCGAACTTTGCCATGGGACGCGTCCACGCTGCCATTTGCTAGCAATATTTTCTTTTTTTATCCGTAATTTGGTCTGCCAAGTTTGGGGGAGTGGTCCTCACACTTGTGTGTCCATTTGTCGAGCGTACACAATTGCACTGAATGTGTTGCAATAGTTTCCACTAGACACTTCCATTTCAACAATATTGGTTGTGACTTGGTGGGAAGGAGTGGATTACTCTTAACAGTAGGCCCTTCATCACTGCATTCTGAAAGTGCGTATACGGTACTGGCTTGTGCGTATTGCTAAGAGGTCCGCTGTCTTTTGCAGATAGTGTTGATTGTGGTGGTACTTCGCACTAACATAGCAGGCTCTGGGTGCTTTGAAACTGAGGCATTTTGCTCTGTGCATCTCTGTAATAACACTTTGTTATTGTTACCAAGTTTCATCTCTCCACCTCTCCCCTCAGGGAACTGGAGGCTGGTGAGGGCAATGATGCCGGCGTTGAGGATGTTGAGGAGGGCGAGAAGAAGAAAGGAGGTGAGCTCTCTGCATCGCAGACCGGTAAGGACAGCAGGACATCTTTTGTGTCACTGGGTGCTCGTGCAGGCATGGGAATGTGCAGTGTGCACATTCCCATGCTTACAGTGCACGTTCCCATGCTTACACTGTTTACATTAATAAGTTCAACCTCTCCGTTTCCTCATTCTGGATAAGACAAATGAAACTCGCCCATCAGCGCTTCATCAACCTAGCCAGAAAAAACATCTCTTCGATGTTGCTATCTCGTAAAAACATATGCTTAAGAATCGTCCGCATCTCTAAACTTCTCTTCAAAGCATTGAAAAAACTATAGGTTTGCTTTGCACTAGCACTTCAATATTCAAATTTGCTTCACACCCAAGATTTTTGCTATTTGCACAGCTCTTCAGCAGTGTTCCGCACTGGTGAGTGGTGTTACTGAGGCTGCTTTGTAATTATCGCTTCATGAACGCCTGTGAGTGGCATAGCCTGTACGATTAGCCAAGGCTAGCTGTGCATGATGGTACCGTTAGCACCGCAGCTGCACACGCCGGTGTACTTATGACAATCGCCGAACTTCTTTGTGCTCTTCCAGCTCGGCTGACAGCAGAGATGATGAAAGACCCCAAGGTGCTAGCAGCGCTGCAGTCGAAACTCGGCGTTCTAAGTGGTGCAAGTTCTGGCTACATTGAAAGGTGAGTTTGTCTGGCCTGCTTTTTACGCGTTAGTTTAGCTGATGTTCTGCCTTAATGCCTGGATTTTTGTTAATTTTGCATACGTAAGGCCAGCTTCTTTGACAATGCAACTGATATACAGCCCCCCCCCCCCCCCCCCCGCCTTCGTGTGGTGGTAAACACTTGTGCTCCATCTTCCCTGTTGCTGCTACTGCATTGTTCACATTGATGACTATGACAATTCGGACTGCCCCAACTTTGCTTCGGTTTAATGAAGACATTAGGCTGTGTAAATAGTGAATTAGGTTCAATGCAAATAATGATTTTGGTCAAATAACTTCAAATTGAATTCGAATAGTGTATATGTCTCGTATAATAAAGAAAAAGGGTATATGCACAATATTTAAACTTGAAACAAGGCCTGCTTAAAATGCCATTTGGTAATATCAAAGAAAGTGGAAACAGCTTTGAATAGTAGTAGGATATGACTGTCGGTAAAATGTGATAGCCTGTAAAATATGTTGCTTTTTAAAATTTTCTATACTTGGAGCATATAAGTCGGTATAGCAAGCTTTTAAACCTAAAACTTGTTAAAGAATTAATCGATGCAAGGGTAATATCCTTATTTAACTTAGAGGTAGGCCTTCACGGCAGTGCAGATTTCTCCTGAGTGCGTGTTTTCACGGCTCAGCACCACTTCACTGCAGTAAAACTACTTCTACAGGGGGTAACATGCAAGCTAATATGCTTGTTTGAAATAAGAGCGCACTACTTACAATCATCTATCACCAACTCGCTCAATCAACCATATTGACAAACTAATATGCACCTGGATAGGTGCTTTCATGGCTTAGCACGTCTTCACTGCAGTGAAACTACCTTTACGGGATGTCACATGCAGACTAATATGCACCCATTCGTTCTTCAATAACTTAAATTCGATTCTAAACAAATTCATACAGTTGAGCCCACTTATAATGAACCTGATCGTGATGCAGCATCCGGTCGCTGTATCCCGAAGTTCTCGGTAAATGAACCACAGCTTTTAAAAAAGTTGCGAGAGAACCAAACTTTTTTGCCCAAAAAAGTCCGTGATACTCGCGTTTCGAAGAGCAGAAGTGATATGGGCGGTCTATAGTTTATTTTAAACAGCGGCTTGTTCACTGAGGCCCGTGGCATAAGCTACATGAGGAACTGGCTCCAAAGTTTCGTCGTTCTCGCTATTCGATTCCTCCAAATCGCTCTTGCCTCGTACTTAATTCACAATGCCCTAATCCGTGCAAGAATCCGCGGTGTCGGCATCATCATCGGCCGTAATGAAACTAACAGATGTTCCACCCGCTCTCTCATGTCGGAGTCAACGGCACGCTGCCATAAATCGCTGCTGAAGTGATCCTGTTCGAAAGCTTCAGGCTCGGCATCGGGCCCGACGTCGACGAAGTTGGCCTCGGGAAAACAGTTTCGCGCGCATGTAGCAGTCACCGTCTCCACAACAGAATACCGGGACGCCCCAAGCGGGAAGTTGGCTGCTAGGTGGTACACGGCTATGAGCAAGCGCTCCGTAACGCGGCACCTATGCGCGGATTACGCTGAAGCCAAATGGTCACACTTTTGATGTTTTGTTGAGCAGCAGGAAAAAAGCGTGCAAGTCCTCCCGTTTGCCATCCTGATCACACGCACACAGAGCGAGCAAGACGCGCAAACGCGACATACTTGCCAGAATGTGCGGAACAGCTCTGGGCCTGTTTCTAGGCGGAAACCGAAACCAACTTGAGCCAGCGTGGCTGGCGTCGCGGAGCGGTGGAGATGGGCAAAGGGGTTGCGATCAAGAGAGGAGAGCAGATTTGCGAGAGAAGGGCAAGGAGTTGCTATAGAGAGGGGAGGACACGGCGGGAGGGCGACCTTGAAAACCTGAACGCGCGGGAACGAGGTAGGTAGAGTAGCTTGCTTGAAAGGTTTGCGCAAGGCGCGTGTAGAAAAACTTGAAAAAGAGTGCCTCCGCGTGCATAAGTCAAAGAACGGCTGCCTGGATCGGCGCCTGGTGAAAAAATCGTTTTGTTGCCCCAGCGGGTTTGCGTGGCCTCACCGACTTCAATATTTCGTGATATGTTCCGCGCAAATTAACAGCCGTTTTCACGCTTCCGCATGCGTGCGGAGGGCATGCTGAGCCGAGTGCGAAGTGAACGAGAACAGGTCCTAAACTCGAATCGAATCTGGAATTATCAGAGTTTTTGGGGCAGTGTACGCACGTTCACTAGACGCAGACGATCAGATACAGTCGGTGGCCAACGATGTTAGCAAATGGTCTGGTCACTCTAGGCCGGCGACGCCAACGACAGACCAGCGATCAAAAACAGAGGGGATGGCCGACTGGTCTTTGAAAGATCAGTGGCAGGGTGAAAACACTGGCCTCATCTGGCGGTGTGGGGTTCTCAGAGTAGCAAGGGGGGACAAAGCACGAAGGGGTGCGTAACAAAAAGTGGCTGGGGAGAGCGGCAACTAGAGGGGTCAGCGTTTGACAATAAGAATGTATGGGCACCTCGCGGGTGGTTTCCCGGGAAGTCGGCTGAGCGCCGACCCCATTCGCTGTAACCGATCGGTGGCGCTCAGAGACGTTCGTTGTAAGTGTGATTTTGTGCCATTGAATCAATGTGTATTTTCACGGTCACTCGGAGTGGGGCCGTTATATGTGGGCTCGACTGTACTGTATTATTCATTTTAAAACATTTGAATATTTGCACAAGCCTAGAAAACAGTTGTAGCTTTTCTTGCAACATGTGTGATAGAAGTGTCGGAACCAGGTTGCAGCCAATAAAGTAAAATTAATTGATGCCAATTGAACAACTTGTATATTTGCCAAATAACAAGGTTTCGTTGTATTATGCAGCCTAAAACTATAAAACTAGGGCTTCTGGTACTTTTGAATCTCTAGACAAATGCATGTACAAATGCTACCAAAGTGAAAGCTTCGCATATAATCAACATATTCCACTTGTACTAGTTTCAAGCAGTTTTTCTGTAGCTTTGTAAACTTTTTGTACCTTTGTAAATTACTCCTGCAGACACTTGGTGGTTGGACTTGATGTCCAATTCTCAAAGAAACTGACAGGTACATAATTTGAGGGACACTCTCACTCCGTACTAGAGGTTCCGTATAATGGAGCAATCCAGTCCCAATTGTGTCCTACATGCGGCAGCTGCAAGTGTTGGTCATGCATACCGAATTTACTCGCTCAATAAATGCTCCCTCAATTGCAGTCAAAATTTGGATTCCCCCCTACACCTGGCTACCTCAGCCGCTCCCTCCTCTTTTTGGCCCGCTGCCACACGTCGTATTGTTATTCTTTCTATCTGTGCCCAGCATATCCTCAGTCTTATATAACTGCCCTTATGCCACAGCGGGGTTCACAAACGGTGCAAGTGTAGAGACATCGTAGCTGATGTGCGCACATCAAGCGAAGGTCGCAAAACTGCCGGCGCCAGCCGACGGTCGCTTTTTGCAGATACGAATTTTCAAGGCTCAACCACCTGCACGCTATGTTCGAGCGATTACGACAGGATTAGCCGTTGCCATGGCGGTCACGAAGGGAACATGGTAGCACCCTTAATTCTCGCATTGGTTGAAATTCACTCTTTATGTTTCTTATCCGCTCGTACTTCAAAGAACACAAGATATAGGCTACTTTTTCTACAGTGATTTCTTATGTCGACAGGGAGGCGGCGACCGTAAATTTTCGTTAATCTTGTTATGGATGGTTTGTTTTGATGCTTCAGTGGTAGCTTGCTGCAATGTTGGTTACTCGCTACAATGTCAACGGCGGCGACATGGTCGTCGTGTGAGGTTGACAAAGTGCGTTGTAGCACACGCTTCTCCGCGCCCCTCGAGATCACAGCAGATACCACTGTTTCAATAAGACAGTCATGAAAGGCTTTTCTGGCATGCGAGAGCGGTGTGGGGACAGCTTGCAGAAGATGTCATTAACCACCGAAAATGAGTGAAGTGCATTAATGAAGCAGTTTACAGTACGCATATGTCAATTCCGAAAGGCTGAGCGACATAACTTTTTTTTTGCATTACACCATTTTTTTGCTCATACCGAAAAGGTTTTTGTAAAATTTGCCCCGCATAATGAACACACCCCCAACATTGCTCCAATTTTTTTTAGAAATGTGCATTTATTACGAGAGTAAATACGGTAACTAGCACATTTAAGGGGGGACATGGGTCTATGGGATAACGCATCTGTTCTTTAACCGAATAAGATGAGAGTTGGCATGCTTACTTAGTTTGTTCTCCTGATTCTAAAAATGTAGCTATTTTTTCTGTGAGCTCATTATCTCGTTAAACAATCAAGATAACAATCTCTATTGTTCTTACCACAATAGATAAATAATCCCCAGTCTGAAGTTCACTAATGACGTAGCGATTGACAGTAGGAAGCATACGACACACAACATAGGGAGCACTGTTTTGATTGGGTCATTATTTCTTACATTGTAGTACACTAAACTTCATAGCTCTGAATGTGGCCATGGTGTAGTCACACAAGACTAGTCTTGAAAACTTGCATCAAGAGAAATTGAAATCGGCTTCCTATGTTGTGTGCTGCAAACATATAGATAGCCTCATGCTGTAAAAAAATTATTCTGCTATCTGTAATAGTTTCAGATATGTTGCAGGAATTGTCATGCAGGGTGTACAAAATTGCCATTGTGATAAAATCAAGAAAACGAATAATTCTAATATTTTGAACTGTAAGAATGTGTATACTTAGAATTACATAGTCATTAACATATAAATGTATACTAGAAAGCCTAAGAAGTGAAACATTGCAAGTTGATCGAAAATTGAAAAAGTACTTTTTGAATTACAGCACAATAAAGTTAATTGCGTGTAACCGAGAACAAAAAATTTTATATTAAAAGAAAAAAATTGGAGCCACACAATCAAAATCGGCTCTCAGCCTTGTTTTTGTGCACATTTAGCTACATTTAGCAAAATTAATTACAGCTCTAGCTGTCCTAGGTCCACTTTTACAGAACAAGGAAAGTGGTCAAAATCAGTGTTTCGAGAAACATACTGTTGAAACTGTTATTTCGCCGATTCGAGTAAAAAAAAAATCATGGCACACCGGGCGCGCATGAGCATGTCGTTTCTTCAAGTACTGCTGCAAGTTGTCACCATGTGCTCGTCTGCCGACAAGGCCGCTTGTCTGTTCGGTGACGATGCAGATGTGTGACAAATGTGCACGCGCCCTCTGCGATAGGCCGAATGACATGGCGATGTTTCCGGCTTGTCCAGAATGAGTTACACCTAAATGTCCTGAACCCATACCTGCCAAGTCTCCCTAATTGGCCGGGAGGCTGCCAGATTTTGACAGTTTTCCTGTTGTACGGTTGTCATGAAAATCTCCCGGAAATGGAAATTTCTGTGCCTGATCTGGCCGCATTAACAAAAATGCAGCTCTATTCGCTCCAGGCTTTTCGAAACTACCTCATCTAAAGGCACAGTGATGCAAAACCGCGGCACATACGAATTCATGAAATTCCCCAGCCAAATTTTATTATGCTCATTGGGCCTAAATTGGAATGTTTCGTACACATCTCGTAATCGCGGCAGGTGATACGAATTTTAGTACGAAAACCATCGACCGAAGGCCGAGAGCAGCATACTTGAAGCTTTGGAAGTACGCGTGCAACCGGCGCACTATGGTGCGTGTGATTATCGTTGCCACAACCGCTGAGGAAGAAACCGCAGTCGCTCTTGACGCGATCATGTATGGCAACGACGTAACTGACAAAATCTCAAAAGTGTGCGCTCAACCAGTCAAAGCAACGCTGCTTTCCGCAGACTCTGCGGACAAAATAAACTACCGTTTGCCACCACCACCGCCGACAAGGTCGCGGCGATGCGATAGCGATTTACTAGGTCCGAGGGCATGCAATGGTAGGTTAAGGGGAGACGCGGGTCGAAAAGTCGCGTTTTTTTTCCAAATTTCACCTTTTCTGTTTTTTGTTGCTTTATCATCTTTATACATTATATTTTGACATCTGAAAATATCACAGCGAAATAAGCATCAGAAGTCAGTGAAAAACGCGTCTGAGTGAGCGGCAGTGACGCGCGGCATCACGAAATTTACACAAAACGGGCTGCTGTTCGCGTGCTCGCGGGGCCGCGAAGAGAGCTGTCCGCCATATTGCGGCCGCTGGCTCGTGTAGAGTTGTCCTTACTCTCCACGATCCCGGTTCTTGAAGTCTCGTACGTTCACGAAAAATCTAAAAAAAAAGCAACAAAAACAGTCTTTTCCCGCCGTTTCAAACCGCGCGCCACTAACGCAGGGCCGCCATTGGCTGACAGCACCCGTGTTTTCTTGCCGTAGTTCGCTTCACTGTTTTCCGGAGTTATTTTTCGCTGTTTTCGTGCGATGGCAAGCCCGAAAAAGGCCGTTGCCGACCATCGGAAATACAGAAGTAAGAACAAGTTCAGAGGGAAGCGGCGGAGGACGTACAAGAAAGCCACCGCCAACGAAAATGTCCGCGACGGGCCAGCGGCCGGTAGGCCTAACATCGACCACGGCAACGTCGACCATGGCAACTGCGACGACGAGATCAACGCTGCAGTGAATTTTGTGAGTGCATCGCAGAAAAAGATCGCGTTATTCGAAAACGACGTCAGGCCGAATGCCGATCGTGCCGAAAGCGTAGTGCTGTGCGAGTTGGGTGCATTGACGGCCGTCGTCGCAGGCGCGGCATGCCCCGTTTGTCACGAGAGTAAACTCGCAGTTCGGGCACCGAATAAAAAGCGGAAAGGCCTTTCGGCGTTTCTGGAGCTACACTGCGAGAATGCGGAGTGCTCGGAGAGCATCCTTTCGTCCGCGTACTCGTCGAAGCGGGTCGCGTCAGATGGCGGCCGCGGTGCAAGCAGAAGCTACGACAGCGGGAGTTCGCGTGACGCCTTTGCCGTGAACCTGAAAGTGGTGCTTGCAGCGCGTGCCGTCGGTATCGGGCATGAGCAACTTTCACGATTTTGTGCAGTAGTTGGATTGCCAAACCCTATGCACCATAAGACCTTCCATGCTATCGGCAAAAAGATTCACAGTGCGGCAGTGAAGGCTGTCTGTGAAAACATGCAAAGGGCACGCAGCGTCACCAAAGAGGTGGCTGGTAACAGTGACGTGCCAGTCATGTTTGACGGCACATGGCAAAAAAGAGGCCACAAAAGCCACAATGGTGTGGGAACTGTAGTGTCCTTGGACACTGGTTTGTGCCTGGACTATGAAGTGCTTTCCAACTTCTGCCTGGCGTGCAGTTTGCATAACGACATGGGAGGCGATGAAGAAACATGGCAGGCGTTTCATCATCCCGTTTATGAGAAGAATTGCGACTGTTCTTCGCATGCCATGGAGGCCGAAGCTGCAGTGCGCATTTGGCAGAGGACTGTGGACTATGAGACACCCCTGCGGTTCACCATCTTCCTAAGCGATGGAGACAGCAAGGCCTACAACGGGGTCTGTGATGCCAACGTGTACCCTGACACTCCAATTGAAAAAGAGGAGTGCACCAACCACGTGGCGAAACGTCTGGGCACCGGCCTGCGGAAGCTGCCAACGCCACTTCCACGAGGGGAGAAGCTGAAGGAGACCACCATCCAGAAGCTTCAAACTTACTTTCAGGTGGCCATTGTGAACAATCGGGGAAATGTCCACAAGATGTACACTGCCATATGGGCCTCATGTTTGCACTCGTGCTCAACAGACGGTGCTGGAAGTCACAAGTTCTGTCCTGCAGGCCCAGACTCGTGGTGCAAGCACCGACGTGCTGAGGCGCAGGGCCAGCCTGCACCGTGCCACACCCCCCTCCTGACCAAGGCCCAGGGTTTGGCAGTCCTCCCAATCTACAAGCGTCTCACAGATGCGAAGCTGCTTGCCCGGTGCCTCCACGGCAAGACACAGAACGCGGCCGAGTCCCTGAACAGCAAAATATGGCTGCTGTGTCCAAAGACCCGGTTTGCTTCCCGGACTGCTGTGGAAACAGCCACAGCCATTGCAGTCCTGTGGTTCAACCGGGGCCACGCGAGCTTTGAAAAGGTGCTGGAAGAGCTTGGGGTGCTTCCTTCGGAGGCCCTGGTTACCCTCAGCGACCGCCGAGACAGCATGCGCATGCACAAGATGAATGTGCATCAGACCGCTGAGGCGAGGGCACACCGTCGCAGTGCAGCCAAGAGGGCCCGGGTGGAAGAGTCCTGCCGCACCAGCCGGGAAGGGAAAACCTACGGTGCTGGAGAGTTTTAGACAACTGATATTCCCTCTGGACATGTGTGTATGTGTTCAGCACAAGTTTCGTGCTACTGCGTTTTTCATTTTTGTAAATACAGACTTTCAAACTTTCAAACGCGTTTTTCTCATTTCGCAATTTTGGCCAATTTGCATTTTTTGCGGGAAGTGTTTCGGGCACTTAGAATGGTCATACGACGACGAAATTTGGCACACACATTGAGGAGAGTGCGTAGGGTGCCGATATCTACTTGAATCAGCACAACCTATCAGCTGTAAATATCTATTAATAAATTTAATGGTGGTCGAGTGGAAAAAAAAGGGTACTTTGCTACACAGATGTTTTTTTCATAGTTTCAAAGTTGGAGCACAATTTCTAGCTAGATATCGGCACTCTATGGCTAATAGGGAGCAAAAGGAGCCATTGAACAACTCTCTGCATGAACATTTAGTATGCGCGAAAGTTCCCGGAAAACTTATCAAGTTTCACCATTACTTGAAACACAACTCCCAAACTATTGCACTTATGTAAAAACTGATTACAGATTTGGAATCAGGAGGAAAAACTGCATCAGTGGTCCAATTTCTGAAGCTCTAAGTTGAATAACAAAAAAAAAGTGCTTTCGAGGAGCGTCTCCCCTTAAAGGCAGTAAATACATAAAAAACAAAAGTTACAGTTTCGCCGCAAGGGCGAAGCAATAAATGAGGCAGCAACAACTTGGAATGTAACGCTGAGAACGGCAAGCAGATCAAAACGTGCAGCGCGCTGTTCACATACAAATTACGCACGAAAACGATCCTCGCAGGACGAGAGCGAACTAACCTTTACCGCTCGACACGCAACGCGTTGTTTAAACAAAAAACTATGCACAATACGTAATGGCAGGCACAGATAAGCACAAACTAAGTAGTGTCCCAGTTGTTATACCTTGCTGTGTATGACAAGCATGCTGTTTTCACAAAACGGGCCTGTGTAGAGACCAAAGTGACCTTTGTGGGCCCGGCAACTAACGCTTTCGTTTCAATGAGAGCCGAAGGCACACGATTCCCCCACCAAAGGATAAGCGCATGCGCACAGGCATCCATCCACCCAGCAAAGCACACTTGAGAGATAAGCACGCGTCGTCACATCGCGGTAAGCTCAGCGCAAAGCGCGGGCGGCTTTTTTTTCTTTGAGTGTTCATATATATAGATACGTATACATATGATATACGGTGAAGTGCAGCAGTAGCGAGGGCAAGAAAACGGCCTGGAGTGCCCATTTAATTGCTATCGCAATAAAAAGGGACCAGGCGCATTTTGGCGTTCGTGTCAAAAGAATTTAGTTGTGAGCAAAGCTTTGACCCGTGCTTTTGCGGCAGCCAGCTGCGCCATCCCAACTGCTCACACGTGTCCCAGAAAGACACATGCAAGTTGTTTTGACTGAAATAGATTCTGCTAGTTGTGTTGATCCTTTGAGACTCTCACCGTAGTGAACAACTCTACCATCATGTTTTCTCCTAGCCACTATGAGACTGCATGCTGATGTTGGTGCTTGCCTTTTGTTTTTTATGTTTTTGTTTGTTTTGTTTTGTTTTTAAGTCCCCCCTCCCATTGGGGAAGTGCACTCACTCGTAATTTCGAGGCTACAGGGGGGCTGATCGTGTTAGTTTTCTCTTCATGTAAGACGGCCGCATTTATGAGTGGAGACCGCGACATCGTTGCGAACATGTAGTTAAAAGCAGTCTACCTGTTGCTAGTAGCCTCCACTGCGCGGGCGGCAAGCATATTTAACACGTAACATTCATTTTCTGTTGTTCGCCGATGCGCGGCGTACTCCGCTCGGACGACTGGTCACGCTCTAGCGAGATCCTTTCGTCAGAAGCGGGGACCGCGCCATCGCGGCGTTTAGCGATAAGACTACACTTCCGTTCCATCGCTGCAAAGATTGATATCTCTCGTAGCTTCTTTGCTTTTTACTTGCCGTCCTCTAACTGATGAGGGACCCGAGCTAACGGGGGAGTTTCGACTCCCTCCCACGCCTAGCCGTGCGTGGCTTTGCCGTGTCCGGGGAAAAGGGGATCCTGGGTGTTGAGCCGACGCTGGGTGATTGGACCTTTAAGGCCCCCCGGCAGAGGCAACACACCCCTTTGGCCCCGGCTTCACGTAGACGGCACCCCTGGGCTGACCCACCCAGGGGAAATTGGCAGTCGCCTTTTCCTATTTCTCTCTCTCTCTACATCTTAGTCTTTTCTCGTCTTTAAATCTATCCTGTCTTCTTCTCTCTTCCATTTACTTCCGATTTTTCCTGGCGGCAAGGGTTAACCTTGTGTATGTGCTCTGTCTTGGGCACAATACATTTGGTTATAGCGGCTGTGTACAGCTGACGTTGACATGCCCCATATAAATTTGGGACTTGTCACGTCCCCGTGTTGGGCTCCATGGTGGGTGGCTGGCATGGCTGCTGAACTCACATTTAGTTTATGGCTTTTTCTTCTCTCCCTTCATTGCACGATCGTCCTCTCCCGAAGAGAGGGCGCACCGAAGACTTTTGCAATTATTTCAGCAAACCGAAAGAAACCTTTCCCCGCTACCATGTAATTCATTGTGAAACCGCTGAAAAAAACGCCAGAACTATTTCGCCTTTCGTTGTTTCCAAATGCCTCACCACTACACTTGGACCAGGTTACCAGGCTACAAGAATGGCCAGTGGGGATCTCCTCCTCGAGGTAAAAAGTCAGAGCCAGTATAAAAACCTCTCAAAACTAGAATCGTTTGGAAACATACCTATCTCAATTACACCACACCGCTCACTCAACACTTCCCGAGGCGTTGTATCTGATCAAGACTTGCTTGACCTGACTGAAGGTGAGCTCATCGAGGGCTGGAAGGACCAGCAGGTGACACAAGTACAAAGAATTAAAATTAGGCGTGATAAGAAGGAAATCCCAACGAAACACATAATTGTGACATTTTGCACCAGCACCCTGCCTGAACATCTCGAAACAGGATACTTGAAGTTGAATGTGAGACCTTACATTCCCAACCCACGACGTTGCTTCAAATGCCAGCGTTTTGGTCACGGCTCTCAGAGTTGCCGCGGCCAACTCACCTGCGGAAAGTGTGCCACCACAGGACACGCTACGGACGAGTGTAAGGTGGAGGATGGGGCCCACTGCGCAAACTGCGATGGTGCCCATCCCGCATACTCCCGAACCTGTCCAACATGGAAAAAGGAAAAAGAAATTGTTACAATCAAAATCACACAAAACATTACTTTCCGAGAAGCCCGTCAACAAGTATCTGGTCTTTTCACAAACAAACCATCGTTTGCCGATGTAGTGCAAGAGGGGGCAGCACTACAACGGCCTGCGGCAACTGCCCATGCCAGGCACAGTGTGCCCAGGCGGTCGCCAATGCCCCCACCCACGGCGGGAACAGCCAAGGCTGCCCTGCCACTCCTCCCCACGGCGACAACCAAGGCCGCTGCAAGCTCTTGCAGCGGCCAGGGTATCCCAGCACCAAAGGAGGTTCCTTCGACCTCTAGCCCAAGAGGACCGAAGGTTTCGCCCCCCGAGGTGAAGGAGACCCCAGGGTCAGCCGATATGAAGGCCTCGTCTCACCAGGCGAGGTCCCAAGCCCAAAACATCAGCTCGCAAATGCGGGCACGCAGTGCCTCTGAGGAGGCAATGGACACCACGGCACCCCTGGTGCAGAAAGATCGGCGTAGCTCCCTGGAGCGCGCCAAAAGAAATAAAAAGCCAATAACGGGGCCCGGCGACGGCCCTGTTCTTTGAGTCTTAACGCTTAGCTTAAGAAGCAGACACACCCATTGTTCCTTACACACAGCACTACGTTACCTCCAATATGGCAACACAAATAATACATTGGAAGGTCAGAGGACTCCTTAGAAACCTCGATGATGTTCAAGAGCTCTTTTGCAAACATTCGCCGAAAGTGCTGTGTGTACAGGAAACTCATTTAAAATCTAAAAACACGAATTTTTTGCGTCGGTATGTTCTCTTCCGAAAGGACAGAGATGATGCTGCGGCATCATCCGGCGGTGTAGCCATTATTGTTAATCAAAAAGTAGCATGCACACATTTACCACTAAAAACAACACTAGAGGCAGTGGCTGTTCGAGCAGTTCTTTTCAACAAGCTCGTCACCATCTGCTCTCTGTACATACCCCCACACCATCGTCTTGGAAAACGAGAATTCGAGTCCTTAATAGACCAACTACCCGAACCTTACCTGGTCCTTGGTGACCTGAATGCTCATAGCAGTCTATGGGGTGATTCTCGCTGCGACGCATGAGGTCGTCTCATTGAACGGTTCCTTTTTTCCTCCGGCGCCTGTCTGTTGAATAGGAAAGAGGCAACATATAACCTCGCCAACAAAACCTACTCTTCCATAGATCTGAGCATCGCATCTCCTTCACTTGTACCATTACTCCAATGGAAAGTTCTAAATAATCCCTATGGAAGCGACCATTTTCCTGTCGTTTTGAGTACACAAACATCATACGAATATCCTCCACGAGTTCCCAAATGGCTTATACACAAAGCCAACTGGGAACAGTTTCATAACAAAGCTCACTTATCTTGGACTGACATATGTGGGCTAAGCATAGATGAAGCTGTGCAGTACTTCACAGCTCTCCTTATTAACACAGCAGCCAAATGCATCCCACAAACATCTGGACAGCCCGGCAAGCGACACGTCCCATGGTGGAACACAGAGTGTCGTAATGCGCGAAAGGAACAGAACAGGGCATGGAGGTTGCTGCGCAAATCGCCGACAGCGGAAAACCTTGAGAGCTTTAAGAAAATAGTCTCAAGGCAGGAGAACGCGTCGGCAGGCCAGAAGAGAAAGCTGGCACAAGTTTTTATCGCGGATTAATTCTTATACCCAAGAGGCTAAAGTCTGGAACATGGTTGGTAGAGTAGCAGGAAGACAAGTGCATTCACTCCCACTCGTGAACACACAGGGTGACAGCCTGGAAGATCAGGCGAACTTCCTCGGTGCACACTTCGAGCAGGTCTCTAGCTCCTCACACTATACTGAAGCTTTTCTAAGATACAAAGCAAAAATCGAAAAGCAGAAACTGGAATACAAGTGTACAAAATACGAGGCATACAACCAACCTTTCAACTTAGCTGAGCTACAAACATCACTAAATTCCTGCAGTAATTCTGCCCCAGGCCACGACCATGTCATGTATGAAATGTTGAAAAACCTGCCGCTTGAAACGCGAAAAACTTTACTCTCCCTATACAATGCTATCTGGCTTTCTGGCACCATACCTACTTCCTGGAAAGAAGCCATTGTTTGAAACATTATTTTGAAACAGGGCAAGGACCCTTCCTCTGTTTCAAGTTATAGGCCAATTGCACTAACCAGCTGCCTTTGTAAACTCTTTGAAAAAATGATAAACCGCCGACTTTTATATTTCCTTGAAACACACAATCTGCTTGACCAATACCAATGTGGGTTTCGAGAGGGTAGATCTACCACCGACCATCTGGTGCGTATCGAGGCACAGGTCCGAGACGCTTTCGTCCACAAACAATACTTTCTTTCTGTGTTTCTCGATATCGAAAGGGCTTACGACACAACATGGCGTTTTGGCATATTAAGAGACTTGTCTCGCCTGGGTTTGCGCGGTAGAATGCTTTCCATAATTGAGTTACTTGTCCAATCGGACATTTCGTGTCCGAGTGGGCAGTGTTCTCTCACAAACATTTGTCCAGGAAACAGGCGTGCCACAAGGTGGTGTACTTAGCTGCACACTTTTTATTATCAAAATGAATTCCTTGCACTTGTCCATCCCTCGCAATATGTTTTATTGTACATATGTCGACGACGTTCAGCTTGGCTTCAAGTCTTGCAACTTGGCAATGTGTGAGCGGCAGGTTCAGCTGGGTTTAAATAAGGTCTCCAAATGGGCAGATGAAAACGGATTTCGACTTAACCCACAAAAAAGCACGTGTGTTTTGTTCTCTCGAAAGAGAGGCATGCACTCGGAACCTGACATTCGACTGAACGGGCAACGTCTGTCCGTCAAAGCCGAGCATAAATTCTTAGGCCTAATCTTGGACAACAAGTTGACATTCGTGCCGTACATCAAGTATTTAAAAACAAAATGTTTAAAAGCCATGAATGTAATAAAAGTGTTGTCACGTACTACGTGGGGTAGTGATAGGCAATGCCTCATGAACCTCTATAGAAGCCTCATTCGCACCCGCTTAGATTATGGGGCCGTTGTCTATCAGTCTGCTACTCCAAGTGCCTTGAAGATGCTGGACCCCGTGCACCATTTGGGCATCCGCCTTTCTACGGGTGCTTTTCGCACCAGCCCCGTAGAAAGCCTTTACGTTGAGTCAAATGAGTGGTCGCTTCATCTGCAAAGAACTTACATGTCCTTTGTTTATTTCCTTAAGGTGAAAGCAGACAAGGAGCACCCCTCATACTCTACAATTAATGATTTGTCGAGCTCAACTCTGTTTCAAAACAGGCCATCGATGAGGCAGCCCTTCTCAGTTCGCCTGAAGTGTCTAGCTGAAGAAACTGCAGTGTCACTTGAACACAGTTTAATGGCTCCTGTAGCATACCCGCCACCGTGGCAGTGGCAGACTATAGACTGCGATGTGTCTTTCCTAGAAGTTACAAAACATGCACCTCTTGCCCACATCCGAACATACTTTTTGGAACTTCAACACAAATACACACGTCCTGAGTTCTTCACAGATGCCTCCAAGACTAACTCCTCTGTGTCCTACGCTGCTGTCGGCCCATCCTTTTCGGATGCTGGCCCTCCACATCCACGCACAAGTATCTTCACAGCGGAAGCTTACGCGATACTTGTGGCAGCTAAACACATCAAACAATTACAAATACAAAAGGCAGTAATTTATACAGACTCCCTCAGTGTGGTAACGGCTCTGCACAGTCTTAAAAAACAAAAAAACCCGGTCCTTGTCTCACTTTACTCCATTTTGTGCACACTCTACACACTCAAACAACATGTTGTAGTGTGCTGGGTGCCAGGGCACCGTGAGATCCAAGGCAACGTGAGGGCGGATCAGCTCGCTGCATCCGTCCATGAAAGCACCGCCATTACATCCATATCAATCCCGGCCCTTGATCTTAAGCCGTCTCTCAAACGAACCCTCAGGGACTACTGGCAGAGCAAGTGGGATACACGCACACAAAACAAACTACACGTTATTAAGCCACACCTTGGTCATTGGCTGCCCGTATCGAAATCGCGTCATACAGAGGTAACACTAACGAGACTCAGGATAGGACATACATACACGACACACACACATCTTTTGTCCGGTGGTGATCCACCATTGTGTGATAAATGTGGTGAGGCATTAACAGTTCTACACGTTTTAATCCAATGTAAACAATTAGACACTCTTAGAAGACAACACTTTCCATTACCCTACCGACAACATATACCTTTACACCCTGCAATGTTCGTCGGTAGGGAACCGCTTTTTAGTCACAAATCATTGTTAGCGTTTTTTAAAGAAATTCATAGTTTTCATGTCATATACCCGGGCATCCCGTAGCATGACCTCTCCAGAGAGGTTTTTGCTGCGGTGATTACACAAGAAAGCACGTGCCTCACGGCCCTTGGACCCAAGGGTATGAACGTGTGAGGCACTTGTGCCAGCGCCATACATATCCACCATCGTCTTTTATTATCACCAACTTTTGTCATCTATTCATACCACACACACATTTCACGGCATGGTCATCATTTTATTACTTGTATGTTTTTACCCGCCTTACCGCGAGGATTTTTATGGCCCTTATACAGCCGCTAATCACAATCATCGTCCACATTCCATGTCCCATGAATTGGCGCTCTTTGGCCATCAAATGGCCCTTGCGCCAAAAACACCATATATCATCATCTAACTGATGAGGCTGCAAAACACGGCCGCTTTCAGTGATGTCAGCAACCGACGGTCTCCTACGTGAAGTAGGCCTACACCGGTGACTCGGCTACTGCCGTGAGTTCGTTATCCTTGTTGTCCTGAGCCATAACAAGGCTCTTTCTGAAGTTCATGGCAAACGAACAGTCACCACAGATGCTTCGCGAATTAGTGTAGCGCGGAACTTCTTTAGTGCTGCAGGCAGTTGACAGCTTCATGACAAAATGGTGCATGTCTGTGCGCGTCACGATAGTGAAGAATACGTCGGGCACGCTACTTGGCCATTCGGATACCTAGGTTTAGTCACGTGCCCCAGGCAGCCAATCGCGGGCTTGTGCTTCTCGATGACGTGTTTGTGCTCCTCGATGACGATGAGCAAGGCGAACCAGTGTAGCGGGAAATTGAAGATGAGCGACCCTTCTCAACGGGACCAAGATGACCACGATAGCTCGTGTGTATCGGCAACTGTTCAGCGCGAAAAATGCACTATTTTAGCGTCTATTTGCGCTCGCATTCATCTCGCAGGGGTGTTATAAATTGATTTTGCGCCAGAAATAATGATGCTAGAAGCTTCTCAGATAAGTGCATAAATAGGTACAGATTCCGAAAATGTTGGCTTCAAGAAGTCTATTTTTATTTTTTTCGCGATTTTCGGCCTTCTAAGACCCGTGTCCCCCCCCCCCCCCCCCCTTAAAAACTGCTGTTACCAGAAGGCAGAAGGGTTTTCCTATTTTTTCAAGAGGGAAAGAAATGTTCAATTTATTGTATGGCACTTATCGGTATAATTTCTTGTCATGTTGACAATCCTAAAGTCTGCTTTGTTCAACAGGCTTATTTTCAATTTATGATGGTGCAGTGTTGCAATAAACCACCTATGTCAACATCATAATTCTGCAAAACTGATGTCTCTCTTCTCTTTAAAGGCCAGCTTACGGGTTTCTTTTTATTTTTTTCACCCTGCAAACAAGCTCGCCAACTAGACAGTAGACCGCGGTGATCGCATTTTCCGAATATTATAGCGCTGTGCGTGCACTCTCAACAATTCGAAAAACAATTCTGCGCCTGTTTCCTTCGCCTGACCAATACTCCATGTTTGCACTGAGTGACTAAAGCTTGCCCATGGGCAATCTTGCTTATCGCTAAGCTCATCGATTAGTCCTCTGCCCTAAGAAATGGCGCCTTTGCCCTGGCGACGCAGTGTCGGCCATGCAGTCCGCATTTTCACTTTCCTGTGCTGCCCTCTGCCATTTTGTCGAGCCAGAGACTAACGGGAGGTGTTCGCCAGAACAGAGGCTTTCAAGCTACTTTATCGCTAAGGGAGGGGTGCACCTTGAACTGCATTTTCTCCCCATGCCGCTATGACACGTGCTCCTGTGAGGGATGCTATGCTCGGTTGTTGGCTGTATGCCAGTGAGTTATCGCTGACGTGTCACGTTGTCAAACACGCGGAGTCGTGACGGCCTATGCCTTTCCCCCTCCCTATGGCAGAGAAGGGTGGCGAAGGCGATGCAAAAATACGAAACCCGATGCAAAAACGATGCAAAATTTTTTCGGCAGCATGTTACATGCCACAAGTGCGCATGTCTCTTTATAACAATTTTTGGACCTCGGGATTGTTTGCTGGCCTTTTAAACTACGTAAAAAAAAAATTTTCATTTTACAGTTAACTTTTTGAGTGCTTGTGTCATTGCAGTAAATATGTGCACACGCACATGCGAAATATTAGTATGAAATGGATGTCTGTCTGTTTGTTATGTTAAAGCAATCCTGTTGATAAAAATTTTATAGTCCAGTATATGGACACAGAAGCAACACCATCTTGAGGGTGGTTGCGCTACAATCTGTGCTGATGAGTACCACTAGACTGTAGAGGACATATAAAAAAATTCTAAGCAGAGTGCTGAGTGCTTTGTGGGCTGCCTCCCAAACTCTTGCACTCTTTCACACATGGTTGCTGTGCAAAAAAAAAAAAGATTAAAAAAAAACAGCACTGAATGAACACTTTTGTCTTCAATCTCGCTGTTGCATCAAATGTTATATGAACGTGTCTTGCAGCCTTCCAGCCTGCGTGAAGAGGCGCATCAAGGCCCTCAAGAAGTTGCACGTTGAGTGTGCCAAGGTGGAGGCCCAGTTTCACATGGAGGTCTATCAGTTGGAATGCAAGTACCACAAGTTGTACGAGCCCTTCTTTGAAAAGGTGGGTGGGCAATGCATGGTCGCAGTCTTCGAATTTTCGAGCTTCAGTACTGCTGCTCGTGTGTGTGCTGTGTAGACCTGGCGTATGACCATGCTAGACAAGTGTGTGGCAGCATCAGTGCTTCTGTGCTAGCATGGTATTCTCTTCCCCTTGGTGTGCAGCTGTACAAAATTGCTGAATAATAAATTGTTAAAGAATAATCAATGGTGCAAGTGGCTTTGTCCTTTTTGAGGCTGGCATTCCATGCTGCACGTGCAAATCCCCATTGATACAAGTGAAAAGTGGGCCCGGCTACTGCATAAGAATGCAATAGAAGTGGTCATTCAGTGGTTTCATCTGTTCGAAACCTATCCTTAATATATCTGCTTTTTACAGCATGTTCTATTACATGGCTGTACCACTTGCGTGGCCAGGAAGCACTTCTTGTATGTTGCTGCTAAGCAGCTGCACGTACCGTTCATTTTTCTTAAGCACACTCCTTTAAAAAAAAAAAAAAACTTTGCTGGAATGTAGAGCTTTGTTAGTGGTTGAATTATAACTGGTCCTTTATTTTTCGTACTTGCTCATAATCGATAACAACCTTCCTTGTCTTGATGTGATGCAGAGGCACCAAATCACGATGGGCAAGGTTGAACCAACAGACGAAGAATGTGACTTCCAGACAGACTCTGACAAGGAGGATGAGATTACGGTGAGATAGACATCATTGTCTGTTTTCACAATAGTTTGTCACTTATGCCGATCTTGCAACACTTGCTGTCCTGTGCAGGAAGGTGTGAAGAAGGCAGACATCAACGAAAAGGGAGATGAAAAGAAAGAAGGTGAGTACATAATTTCTTCTCATTCTTAACACTGCTTTACTTGAAATAAAGTGCAACAACTTTTTAGTGCATGAACATTCAACTCAAATTTGAAAAAAAAAAAAGTCTTTCTGCTTCAAATCGTCTTATTCTTTTTAAATTTTCCATGTAGAGACAGTGAGTGGCATCCCAGAGTTTTGGCTAACAACGCTGAAAAACTTGGATCTCGTTGTCGACATGATTCAGGTGAGGAAGTTTGTAGAAGAGCTGCCATATTTTGTTGTATATAAGCTGCACAAAAAAAAAATGCTGTTGAAATATTGCTTATACACAAATTTTGGTGCGGAAGGTGGCTTCACCACAATGCCTTTTGGCAGTGCAAGGATGGTGGGAACGATGCTGAGGGCTGAAACTGGCAGAAGTTAAGACGGAAAAGGTGACGCCGTTGACTACAACAGACCTATAAAAAAGCTTTTGCAATTGTTGAGAAGGTTAGTGGGGTCATTGCTTTCAAGGTTTTAAAATAATTTGGTCTAACAATGTGCTGTTATTGTAGAGATTTTCACGAGTATGGAACTCCTGCAGACACTTGGTGGTTGGGCCATCATGTCCAATTCTCAAAGAAACTGACAGGTACATAAGTTCTAGAGGGACACTCTCCGTACTGGAGGCTCCGTACATTGGAGCAATCCAGTCCCAAGTGTGTCCTACATGTAGCAGCTCTCAATTTCAATCCTATGTCCAATTCTGTTTCCCTTGTTCTCATTATTGTGAAGTTGCTCAAAAAGTAAAAAAAAAAAGGAAGTGTATGCCTTTTATTATCTCCAAAAGCATTAATCTCCTTGCTCTGTGTGGGTATGAGTTTATCAGATCATTGTACAGGAAAGGCTGGGCTGTGAACAGTATCTGCAAGTGCTTGAAGGGGTTCATTTGATTATCTCTCTACAGGAGCATGACGAGGAGATTCTGAAGCACCTCATAGACATCAAGGTTCGACCTCTGGAGCCACCAGGCCCACTTGTGAGTGCTATATTATTTGCTGCACCTAGTGTTGAGGACTTCCTTGTGAAATCGTGATGTCTGCCCTAAGTTCGCGTAAATAGCTTTGCAGTGGAAAATTTTGATGTCTAGATTGTGTGGTAATATTGAGAACAGGCAGGTGTGTGGTAGTATCAATTTATAGTCTGCCTTAGGTCCTTGCAGCCCTTGGAAATTTAAAAAGCTTTTTTCAAGGTACACGCGGTACGTGCAGCTTTCTCTTTTTGGCGACCTATGGGCCCAAAATAAATCGCGACCTGCGTTCTGTGGCGGATCAGTGTTTAATGGTTCAATCCATTCAATCTACAGTACCGTATTTACTCGCATAATCCTCGCACTCGCATAATTCTCGCACCCCCCACATCGCCCTAGAAAAATACGAAAAATTTTTTTCCTTGAGCAATTATCGCATCCCCGAAAACTGCCGCAATAATGTCTGCTCGTTCCAGCCACTGATGATGATAGCGCGCGCCATTTGGCGCCATCGCTTAAGCATCAAGCGTACTATTGCACGAAGATTCAATTCAATCCAAGCCAAGTCGAAGTGGCCAGTGCGCGTTGCGGCGTGTTTTGTATGTTGCGTCGGTTATCTTGGCACGTTATGGGGCGATACTGAAGCCACACGGCTGCTTTAAGTTGCAAGTGATAGATCATACGCTAAACAACGGCAACAGGGCCGCCGGTAGGCCTTTCAGAGCCTATGAGTTTTGTGTTCGCTACTGGTGACGGCAGCTGAAAGCCACCAAGACGCGTTGGGCCTGCCATGTGCCTAAAACTGGGTTTAATGGTAAATTAAAAGTGTGGCAGCTTGGGCTAGTTGGTATGGCATGACGATAGTTATAGCGCGAGAACAAAACGACACAGAGACAAGAAGGACACGAGCGCTAACTTTCAACTGAGTTTATTGCGCAGAGCACGAAAATATATAGAGGAGACAGTAACCATGTGATAAAAACCATATGGCACAAAGAGCAGAACATGAGTAAGAAAAAAAACAAAAACAAACAACACAAGAACAAAGGCACTGAAAAACAGCAAAGAAAAATCTAGAAGAAAACGAAACAGAAAGGTAAAGATAATATAACTACCTGCCCGCACCGAAACCTTCGAGGAACCTGCGTTCCTTCTCGGACAAAGCCACGAAAGGCTTGCTATCACAAGGCACCTGTTCGCGTGCCATCTGCGCGGCCTCGACAATGACTCGGTTGCTTTCATCTCTGTGTTTGTACAGCGTCGCTGTGTCCCTCTACCTCTACTCGGTGATCTATTGGCAAAAATGGGCAAAAAACTGCAGGAAAAGTTAGAAGGCTCGCATGTCGTCAAAATATTCAGATACGTGGATGATTTCTTGGTTCTTGTAAATTGTAATTCTTCTATGTTTCACTCGTTTGGGACTCAAACTATAGGTGTGTTGGAAGATTGTTTAAAGCCTCTTGTGTTGACACATGAAATGCCCGATAATGACAAGTTCCGCTTTTTGGATTTAAATCTGGTTTTTAGCTCACAGCACATTTGTTGGTGTTATAAACCACGTGTGCAGAAACCTCTACTTCCCTTTTCTTCCGCTCACAGTAAGATAGTCAAGCGAGGCATAGCACGAACCTGCCTTGAGAATGCTTTAAATAGGTCGTGCGCCCACAATATCTCTGCGAGCTTCAAAGCTCAAGTTTCCTGGCTTAAGGCTTCAGGTTTCCCCGAGGCGTTTATCGCGTCTGTTGCTGAGACAATCCTGCGAAATAATAAGGCAGAGCAGAGGAAGCGACAGAATCTGAGCAACACGGATACAAAACGTGAAAGGATAGCCGTGATTCCATACATACACCAGATATCACACAGCCTAAAAAAAATCGGCAAACGAGTTGGATTTCGTGTCCTGTTCTCGGCACCGTTCAAATTAATCAGCCTCACCAAATCTACAAAGCCCCTGAAAACGCAATCATCAACGGAATGCAGAGTTCAACAGCGAAACAGGTATGCGGCCTGCTCCCAGGAAGTTGTCTATAGGACCCCCCTTTCATGTGGTGCTTGTTATGTCGGAACGACCGGAATGTGTCTGAACGATCGGCTGAGAGAGCACGCTAACAGTGTTAGAAACGGGAAAGATGGTTTTCTTGCCCAGCACTGCACTGAGTGCAATTGTGTTCCCCTTTTCAAGGACGCAGCGACACTGTACAAACACAGAGATGAAAGCACCCGAGTCATTGTCGAGGCCGCGCAGATGGCACGCGAACAGGTGCTTTGTATTAGCAAGCCCTCCGTGGCTTTGTCCGAGAAAGAACGCAGGTTCTTCGAAGGTTTCGGTGCGGGCAGGTAATATTATCTTTACCTTTCTGTTTCGTTTTCTTCTAGGTTTTTCCTTGCTGTTTTGCAGTGCTTTTGTTTTTGTGTTTGTTTTTTTTCTTACTCATGTTCTGCTCTTTGTGCCATATGGCTTTTATCACATGGTTACTGTCTCCTCTATATATTTTCGTGCTCTGCGCAATAAACTCAGTTGGAAGTTAGCGCTCGTGTCTTTCGTGTCCTTCTTGTCTCTGTGTCGTCGTTTTGTTCTCGCGCTATAACTATCGTCATTGATGGTAAACTTTACTTCTTCAGAAGGAAACTGCGGACGATTCTGTTAAATAGCCATCAGCCCAATACTGACGTCCTACGCTTACCTTTTGAGGGCTCCTGTTGAGCACCGACCGCTACCGCTACGCCCGCAAGCTTCGCGTATGGTATTCTAATTCTCGACTATTTGCTTTCACTTTTTATGTCTCAAATAAATCTTGCCTTGTGTTGAACCTTTGAAGGTAAGTTCTAATTAGTACTTTGTAATGCTTGCTGCAAGTTGCTGGTGTGAGAATCCCGATTTGCGGCCACTTCGTTTTTTTTTTTTTTTTTCGCTCTTTGTTTTCGTGGAAAGTTTTTCCCGCGTAATTCTCGCACCCCCCAACTTTGCATCAGGTTTCCGGCAAAAAAAGTGCGAGGATTATGCGAGTAAATACGGTATATCAAGTTCAGAAACTGGGCAAGCTCGATGACTCAGTCCAAAAAGAACTCAAAAATTAGTGTCAAGTTTGGAACTTGAAGCGATCGTTGCCGATTTGGCTTCTTCACAGCACTGCTTCGTAGAAGTGGAAGCTTCATACAGTATCGACATCGCTCTTGTAGAGGAGTCAGTTTGCCCAAGACTGCATAAATAGCCGGGGAAATCTGGCAAACAATACCATAGCTATGCAAGGCTTTCCAGCTGCTGCATTCATGGGTTTTTGTGAACTTTTGTATGCAGTCAACGCTATGCATTTCTTTTGTAATATTGTTTTCTAAAGCAATAGAACTATTCACTGGGCTTTCATAACATTGTTTTAGTAAAGGACTGTTTGAAAGATGCTGCTCTGCAACTTTGAAAATTTAGTAAAAAATTTGCCTTTGCAACTGGTACGAAACCCCCTGCATGTTTTGACTGAGCTGGCATTTCTTTTGCAGGGCTTTGTCCTGGAGTTTTACTTCGAGCCAAACGACTTCTTCTCGAACACGGTGCTCACAAAAACTTACGAGGTCAAGTGTGAGGTGGACGAGAGTGACCCCTTGTCCTTTGAAGGACCAGACATTGTCGGCTGCAAGGGGCAAGTTCAATTTTGGAAAACTAGTTTTTGTGTGAAATGTATTGGGGAGGAGGTTACCAGCCAGAGAAATGTGTTGGCAGCCACCAACCTTGCCAAGATGCAACATCTCACATTAGGTTTCCATACCATAGTGGCAATGGCATAGCAATGCCAGCTGTAGCAGCATTCATTTATTTAATGTTTTAAAGGGGATGCAGCTTGGAAATTATGAAAATTTTCAAAAATTGGTGAAATTAATCGATGTTTTTAAAAATTTGATTTCTGTTTCTGGATCTTCTTTTCTATCAGATTCCAAAATATCTAATCTAAAAACAGTGCAGAAGTGATTCAAAAAAGTGTTTCGCCCTTCTAGGTGGTAAAAATTATTGCAGAATTCACGAGAAAACAGATTTTGATGGTGTGGCCGGGAGCCAGTTTCTTGGTCTCACCAAAAAGAGCATTTATCTGTGTTCGAATTCCCCGTGTCGGCTGTCGTTCAGAAATAACTGGGTGAAAAGCAAATCCTTCTGAGAAGTTGTGAGGCCTCTGATAAATCGTGTCTGCCATGTTGCCCCAGCTCGCCTTGCCCTTGGCCCGATGCTCGCTTCGGGACATCGTTGTCTGCTGCTTGTCCGTTGCGAAGACATGACAGTCAAAAATCATCCCGACTGCGGCGGCTGCATTTCCGATGGAGGTGGAAATGTTGTAGGCCCGTGTGCTCAGATTTGGGTGCATGTTAAAGAACCCCAGGTGGTCGAAATTTCCGGAGCCCTTCACTACGGCGTCTCATAATCATATGGTGGTTTTGGGACGTTAAACCCCACATATCTATCGACCGTCAAAAATCTCTACATCCCAACTTGTTCACAGCTTGACGATCACTTATAATACAATTACTAGTTAGGAGCTGTAAGCGGATGCTTGATGGACTACTGTGGTGCGCTTTGCTCATAGACCGCGCAGCACACCATCAGAGTAATCTTTAGGCTTAACTTTAGGCAACGAAGCACATAATTTGCTGCTTCCTCGGAACGGCAGTTAGGCCATTCACGCATTGACAGTGGACCCCACCGTCAAGCTAGTCAGATTCCCACCCTCACTGCCAAGGATTGCCTGGAACAGCGGCTATACAGTCGCCGACAGATTTTTCGCACTTCAAAAGTGCACCGATGGGATTCCCATAGGGCTAATGCATTTTTTTCGACCAATTTTTTGGACGAATTCGCCTCCGAAACTTAGATTTTCGGACTAAATCGTTTGTTTTGAGCCGCGCCACGAACCTGTATGGACACGGCCTTGTTGGACTTCTTGCCGGCTTGACTAAGCTTAGTGGCTTACTTTTAAAATGGCTTTCCTGCCTCCAAGATTGCAAACCAAACGTCACATTTCAAGTTTCGGACGCAGTCTGCTTTGGATAACGCGGCACAAGACAATTTTCGAGTCTTCGGTCAGCCATAGTGGTCGGCACTCTAATCATCGCACCGTACAGGGAGGAGGTGGAACTGCGCAGTGGTGGAGTAAATGTGCCTGCCACGATGGCATTAGGGAACTTAAGAATAGCGCACCGTGAGCCCTTGCAGTGCGGTCGCTGCCACTGCGCATGCTTTGTAACGCGAGTCGCCGTTGGCGACCTGCCCACAAAAAATCCGAAATAGTGTGCGGCTATTGCGGCCCACAAAGTGTTGTGTGTAGCTTCAGTGCATTTGAGTCTGCGGTCGGGGTAAAAGTCCCTAGACTTTTCTCTTGGGGGAGTAAACGCTATTCTTAATCTCGTAATGCGTCCGCTATACCCGCAAATTTGCAGCGCTTGAAAACATTATTCTAACACTTCCTCAAGACTTAGCTCGTGTGGACGATGACAATTTCGTGTGCGAAGCCCAAGACTCTTAAGAAAGTCTTTGCCAGGTTGTGCCGCAGCCGGAAAGCGGTTCGGATGACGACGATAATCGCCCGCAGCTGTCAGTGGCGGAGATCGCCACCACGGCGACGTTTTTGTAGAGCATTTACGGTGATTATGTCACCTTGGCGCAAATACGGGCAAACCAAATTGCTTCCAAATGTAGTACAGTTAAAAACTTGTTAATTCAAACCGCAAGGGGAAGCTGCCTCAGTTCGAATTAACGAAAGTTCAAGCTAACAATAGTACACTGCGAGTAGGGCATAATTTATTTTTTAAAAAATCTGATTGGGTCTGCCTTCTTTCCTTGAAGGCGACAACCAGCACTTTTTGCTCTGAGCGAATTTGGCGAAAGGCCTCTTTTCCGCCTTCTTCAAAACTTGAGAAAAGACGGGCGGCATTCAATTCACCATGACATCCGCAGCAGAAGGCCGCACTGGTGCTTCGTCCTCCCCTCATCGTCACTAGAAGCGACAGGTTCTGCACTTCTTGCCTGACATATTATGTCGCCATCCGTGAGTGCACCGCACACCACTGCACTTGAGTCCACATCGACGTAGTCCGCAAAGCAAACGTCTTCCAAAACGTCCGCCATGGGGGCGGTGACGCCGTGTTCGTCAGCTTGCAGAGTTTCGTTGTGGAAGCCACTGTGGCGAAAGCAATTTGCTATCGTAAGCGCTGTCATTTGCTCCCAAGCACACACAAGCATGTGTAGTGCACTTGGGAGCGTCACTTGGTAGTTATTGCAAAAAATAATTCGTTTCAACATATGACGCTGATAAAATGGTTTTAAATTTCTAATTATACCCTTGTCCATGGGCTGCAGTACCGCGGTCGTGTTTGCTGGAAGGCCAGCTCAATGGCCTTCGTCTCAACGTTGACTTTAAGAGCCGAACAGTTGTCCACAAGAAGCGGGACTTTGTGGCCACTGCGCGAACAATGCCCCTGCCATCCAGGCCTTTTTGTTGGCCGCGTAGTCTGATGGGAGGAACCAGATGTTCTTGAAGCAACGAGGACTTCTCGATTTGCTTATCACAAACAGAGGCAACTTCTCAGTCCTGGTCATGTTCGCAGCAACCATTACAGTTATCTGTTCTTTACTTTTCTTCCCATCCCGTGAACTTGTCGCCTTTATACGCAATAGTTTTGGCGGGCAGCAATTTGAAAAATAAGGCAGTTTTATCCGCATTAAATGTCCTGTGGAGAATACTTCTCCAAGTAGCCTTGAAGCACTTCGTAGCGCCAACCTTCACACGTTTCCATGTTGACGACGTTCATTTCACCCAACTTAGCATGGAAAACGCGGTCATAGCGCTCGCAAAAACAGTGCAACCACCCATTTGAAGCAGAGAAGTTGTCGTAGTCTAGCTGCAGGGCGAAGTCCGCTGCCTTTGCCAGAATGACTGGGCCACTCAATGGTACGTCCTGCAAACTCATTTCCTTTATCCAAATGAGAAGCGCTGTCTCGAGGTCAGGATCCTTTGCGGGCCGTAACCTCCTCCTTTTGCTCGCAACTTCTGCCTCTAAGGCGTGCGCACACGCCATCAAGTCGGAGCAGCAGAATCGAGACATGCGGGAAGCTACTACCGGCACTACCGCTACAAACGTTAGCCGAGGTCTAACACCAACACAAAGAATCGCTCTTTGACCTGAGTTACCCTTGCGCTACTAAAATCCACCATCATCATCATCATCGCAAAGAATCGCTACAGTTCGAAGCTACTCCCAGCACCACCAACCGAGGTGTATGTCGCACGCCCGAGACAGACTGCAGAGAAGGCTGGGCGAAGCTACGACGCATCGTTTTTCTGTGTGCTTGTCATGCCATCTGTCGTCTAACAGCGACAACTACGCAGGATTTTCAAAGGCTCAGAGATTGGCGCTTAAAAAGAAACAAATCTTGGAGGTTACGTAGGCGGAGAGCAGGCAGCCGCCGAGAGATTGTGGAGGGAGGGAGGTGAAGAATAAGTGGCGCTATTTTCTGCACTGTGGCCTCAACACCGCCAAGTGACTAGCCAAACCGCCGGTGCGGTGGCGCATAGTTGGAATTATTCGCGGCGGACCCTACTCTCGTTCGAATTAACGGGCTTTTTTATTCATAGGCTTCTATGGAGCATGGCTAGACCATAACTTACAGCTCGAATTATCCATAACTTTGTATTATTGAAGTACGAATTAACGAGCTTTCACTATAAGGCAAGGCAGAATCATGGACTCTTTTTAGCCTGCCTGATGTGATAAAATTCAAATTTGTGACAAACAAATTTTTCGGACTGTTCGATTTTTCGAACTTTTTTCGGTCCCCAGGTCCAAAAAAATCGGTCGGCGACTGTAATAGCTGCTTTGTGCATCGGCACTCAAAAATGTGATACCAAGCGCAGTGCATGCAGATTTTTATCACCGTAGCTACACATTTCGCACACTGTCTCCGCAGCCGCACATTTCACGGTCATAGAAGTGCTGTCAATAAACTGTAGTGATGAGATTTAGATGAGCTTCAAGGGGTCAAATATCGCAGGACAAGCCAAAGATCACAATTTCTGTGTTTGAGCGATAAAAGGTGAAACTCGCTCTTCTCATTGCTGTATTTTTGGCATTATGTTCAGCTCATGGAGCAGATATCTTGGCAACCACTCCAGAACTGTGCTTGAGGCGGCTGTGATCTTATTTTTTATTATTTTACTTCTTCAAGAATTTTTTAGGGGTTGTTTGTAGTGCAAGTGTGCTCATTGCAGCATCGCTGGAGAAAATGTGAACTACAAGTTTTAGTGTTCCAAAAAATTTTTTGAAAGTGCCGTCCCCTTCATCATATATATTTAGCTGTGCATGCAGTAAATTTGTCATTTTATAAATCCCCCAGCCTCTCACCAAGGTTCAATGAAAAAAAATTTGTCTCAAGTTTTTGTGGTATCGCCTCAAAATTTTTATGAAAGCACTTTGAAGCCCTTCTTAGTGTCTGTGCCAATTTTCATCAAGATCCAACCAGAAACAAGAAACGGCTCTGTCCATCACACTGAAATAAAGTGGACGGACACATTAACAATTTTTTTTTTTTGAAGGACAAAGGGGTGGTGGTTTTATTATGAGAGTGGATTCATTACACGAGTAAAGTTTCTTTTGCAAAAATGTAACCAAACTTGCTACATTCGTGTTGTGAAAGCTCTCGCGCCCTTCTTCTCGGCGGTTGTGGTGCCAGGCATGTCGAAGTAAAGAGGCGTCTGATGGGCATTTCAGATTTGCCCAAGCAGGTAGCCGTTGTTGCGCCGCAAGTTTAGGACGAACCTCTGAAAACTGAAGCTTTTCATCGTACTCCTCCGCAAAACTTTTCGCATATGCATGTTCCCCTTCGGAGAGAAAAGCCTTTCCTCTAAATAAAGTTAGTTAGCCAGCACCTGCTCGCTTTAAACTGGCTCTGCATTAGACCTTTTTCCAAGACTAATTGCATAGCCCGCACTTGGAGCAGTTCTGTCGTCACGGGCCGCTGTGCCGCTCGCTGCTCAAGCACATACTTGCCGAGCAGCTCTTTAATTTGCGGAAACCGACCCTGCTGTGGTCCACTGAAGCCTTAGCGTGGAGCTTTGCTGTTGAGAATCTTCTGCTTTTGTTTCCGCCGGTCCCGCACGCATGTTTCGGGAACTCCGAACGACCCCGATGCGGCCCGATTTCTGTCCGTTTCTGCACACGGCATAACTTTTCTTTTAAAAGCGGCATCGTGGTGCTATCGAGTTTTTGGAGTCGGCCCTTCCACGCCGTCGATGCTAATGCACTACTAGATGACGAACTCCTCAGCACACGTACGAAGTGCCGCACATGGGAAACACATAGGCAGAAATGGCCGACGCGCCATGCCGACGCACGTAGGGGGCGGCCATTTTGGATTTGCCGATGGCAATAGATTGTCCGTAAGTTTTTTGTTTGTACTCGATTCTAACGCGCATGCAATTTATAAACTTGCTTAACCGGAAAAAAGGTGCGCGTTAGATTCGAGTAATTACGGTACATTGCAGTGGGTAGCAATAGCAAGGAAAGGCGTGCAAGATCATTCTTGCAATCCTTGAAGGGCGCATAGGTTTGTAGAACGTCCCAGTATTTACTGGGGCTGTTGCAATCGCCCATGCAAGCAGCACTGCGTCAGGTGGTTAGGCTCTGCTGTACCAGCCTCATCCGCCCATTTTCAACAGTGCAACACAAAAATGTGCTGTGCTCATTTTGCTGCCATGTTTGTTTGTGCGTGGCAGTAATTACAACATGCACACATTTGTTCAGCCGCACTGCCCACATTCTGCCAGAAGTTGGGGAAATTATCTCGGCGGGCTTTGGTAATGGCTTGGGTAGTATCTCGGCGGGCTTTGGTAATTCTTTTTTAAGGGAAGACACTGTACTTGAGAGGAAATGTCAGATATTTTTATGCGTTTACAAAAAAAATTCCCAGTGTGATGAAGTTCTTGATGCTGATTTCAAATACAATTACTGTTCCTCTAAACCAATTAGTTTTCAAAATATCCTAAAATTACCTATTGTTCGCCGGTATAATGAGATGGGAAATTTCTATTGCAGAGCTACTATTGGCACATGCCTGTATACTTATGAACATAAGCTACACAACAGTAGGAGTGCTTTTTTTTTACTTGATAATTTTAGCAAGGTTTGTCGCACCTTGCACTTCAGTGTTGCAGAAGCGCCCACTTTATGCTCCAGTTTCTGGCAAAAATTAAATTTTTTGAAGATCTTAATCAAAAGTTCACACCTACCTTTGTGTAAACTAAAGATACAGCTACGTGTCACAACAAAAATGATAGTCCTAGCTGCTCTGGAGGCAGAAACGTCTTTTAGGCAAGTTCGCAACAGCCGCAAAATTTGAATCCTGAGTAATCATGCAAAAACACTAGTCCATTTTGGGAGGCAGCAGCATGGAAAGCTGTTTATTTACAATGATTTGCAAATTCAGCTTTTTCCGTAGGCACCAGGCATGTAGTCCTTCTGTTTTGCGTCGCCTAAACGGCGTTTTTTCGATGCCCGCTGCATGTTTTCCGCAGCGGCACACTTGCGAGCTGATGTGATCGCCTTGGGCTCATCTGCCGACTAGGCCGCTTACCAGTTCGGCAGCACCTATGTGTAACGAATGTGTGCGCATAATCCGCGATCAGTCTTATAATAAAGTGGTTTTCCGGCTTGTCCAGGTTGAGTTCTTGATGTCGCAAACAAAACTCGTGCACTCGCTCATCAATTTCAAGGCTCCAAAAGCAGCGAGGTGTTAGTTTCCTTTTCACGTAAGATTGCCACATTTTCGAGTGGAGGCCGCGGCGCAATATTGCCACATTTTCGAGTGGAGGCCGCGGCGCAATATGTTCATCGTTGCGGACGCGTCGTTACACGCACTCTACCTGTTGCCAGTAGCCTTCACTGTGCGGGCGGCAAGCAAGTTCACCGTAAAAGAATTGATTTTCTGCTGTATGCCGACGCACGGCGAACTCCACTCTGGCGACCTGTTACGCAGTTCACTTCAGACGGGGAAAACTCGCGGCATCGGCGCGATTAGAGATAAGACTGCGCTTCCATTCCATCGTTGCAAAGATTGCTATCTCTCGTAGCTTCACTTCTGCTTTTTTACTTGCCGTCCTGTCACTGTTAAAGCTCCAAAAAACTGCCACACACAACAACAGTGAAGTGAAAGTCCACTTTGAGGCAAGTAATTTGAAGTGTGCTAATGCATTACAGATCACTAAAACACGATTTTATTTCAAAATAAGCACTTCCTTGGCACAAAAGTCGGACTACGAGGTTTCTAGACTGCTATTCCAGCAATCCACATTGACAATGTTTTTTTTTTATGTGTATCCCTTTAACAGGACCGTGAAACAGTTTCTACGATTCCTGAGAAACACATTGTACTTCTAGACCAAGTCCCAAGGGTAATTAGAGACCGATGTGAGCTCTCTGCGGAAACTGTGCAATTTATTACGGTTTAAAGCTGCAAAACGCTCCAGATCGCTGCGACTCTGCCAAAAGCATTTTCAACCGCCCGTACACCAAGCGACACGCTGTGCCCCACTGACATCGTTTCCAGCTGATCTGATTGGCTGTGGAACGTGCAGCACAGACTGCCGGTATTGGATCGGCGGCGGGACTTATGCAGTCTGACGCCAGATTGTGACGCAAGTGCCGCGAAGGCGGAGCTTAGCCTTGCGCGCTCAAAGGAAGAGTTGAGGGCAGTTGCGGGTGAAAGGCGGAGCTGAGGAGAAGGGTACTTTTTTAGTACTCGTAGCTCTGTTGATAATGGGGAGTTTGGATTGAACTCTGGTGCCAATGATTTGCTCCAGTAGTGGTCTAATCAAAAACAGAATGTGAAAATTTAAGGGGGGACGCGGCTTTCGGATCGCGAAATATGGCAAAAAAATCGATTTTTTTGAAACTCAAGTTTTCAGTTTCTGGAACCCTTTTTCTATCTGGTTCCAAAATATCTACACTGAAAACCGCGCAGAAGTGCTTCGGAAAATTCGTTTCACCCACCTAGGTAGCAAAAATTTTTCTAGAAATGGCGAGAAAATCACGATTTTCAAAAAATTATAGCTTCGCGATGCTTAGGCTGGGAGCCGGCTTCTTGGGCTCATCGGAAAGAGCATTTCTCCGTGTTTAACTTATTTTTATATTCCCGTTTCGTGTCATTAATTATACTGCTAGAAATTCCCGTGCCACCAGTCTTCTGCCCATAACTTTGTTATTTAGAAAGAAGGCATAGGCCGTCATGGTGTGATCCATTTTTCTGATGCAATAAACGTTTCTTCAAATAAAAAAAGTTCAGTGAATATTTGTAATCAAGTACTTAATTACGCTAATTACAACTTCAGCACAAAAAAAGTATGTGTAATAAATTCAGTATATGGTTTTATTCAATTACAATCTTTTCTGTCATACCTATCGCACCACTCCTTCATACAAAGAACTTGGTTTGAAATCCATACTTGTTCTTTGTAACTCATGAAAAGGAGTAACTCATGAAAAGAAGTCAAATATCACAAGACAAACCTGAGATCACAATTTTTAGGTGTCTTAGAGACGTAAAGAAAAGTTGAAACTTTAAACGCAGCGTTCTCAATACTGTTTTTTTTTTTTTTTTTTTGACATACTCAGCCCCTCCACATGGTTCAATGAAGAAATAATTTGTTTCTCGTAAAGTATTCGTGGTATCGCTTCAAAATTTTTATGGAAGCACTGTGAGGTTATTCTTAGTGTCTGTGCCAATTTTCATCAATATCCGACGAGAAACACAAAAGTTCATTGAAAAAAAGCCTGTCGAAAACTTCGAAAGGCTTTTTCTCACAAGTGTGTTTTGGACATTGTACATTGCTCGTGGAAAGAGTAGCACGAGAATGACTGGACCGATTTTGATTGTTTTTTTTTTCCCCCTGAATCCCTGAACACTGCTTGTGGGTACAGCAATCTTCAATTTCTGTTTTGTGGCCCTGTTATTTTTCTAGACGATTTGTCCGTGCCATTGTTTCTGGACAATGTGTGTCGGCAGCCATGATGATCTCTAAAAAAAAAAAGAGAGAACTTTTTATAAAATTCCGAGAGTGTCATACCCTGTAGCTTTCTTTTGAGTAAAGATCAACACCATTCGCAGCTTCCTGGCATGTTTTGTTGCAGTGCTAGGCTTTCCACGAGCAGACCATGTAATTGGATCGTGTAGCATTATGTAACTTGAGAACTACTGAAGCTATCATGATGAAACTGCATATTTCCCTATTCTAGACACTTACAATGCCAAATTTCATTGCTGTAGGTCAACAAATAAAAAAGTTTTTTTTCAAAGCCACCTCCCTCTCTTGATCATTTGACTTTATTTTGCGATTGATGGAAGTCGGTGACTCTACGTATAGTTGTGCCGATTTCAGATATGCTGGTATTTTTTTAGTGTAATGAGTAGTTTTTAAGACGGGAAAAAGTTCAGGTTCCAAAAGACACAAAATATTTTGTAAACTTAGATAGATGCAATGTAAATCAACCTATCACAATAATCGGGAATTAAAACCGTATGCAGTGCAACAAAAGTAGATGTTCTAAACGCACTTGAAGAAATGTATTAGGTATGTTAAGTATTCACAATTGAATAAACTTCATTTTACTCATGAATGTTTGACTAACTGAACTCGCATTGTTGAGAATACAAAATGAAAAGTGGCTGTTCGAGTTGCTCTAACTGTGCACTGCTCACTTGTATGCAGATGTACGATTGACTGGAAGAAGGGCAAGAATGTCACGGTGAAGACCCTCAAGAAGAAGCAGAAGCACAAGAGCAAGGGAACAGTGCGGTTTGTGACGAAGACTGTGCAGAAGGACTCATTCTTCAATTTCTTCAGCCCACCGAGTGAAGCAGCTGGTGAGCAGCTGGACGAAGACACACAGGCCCTGCTCGCTGCAGACTTCGAGATTGGCCATGTGCTCAGGGAACGTGTTGTGCCCCGGGCAGTGCTCTACTTCACGGGAGAGGCCCTCCAGGAGGATGAGGTTTGTGCAGATTGTGCTATGTTGCTACACCAGCACCTGTGATGAGGCAGCGCGCTGTTTATAGAGCTTATTCGTTGGCCAGACGTGTAAAGCTGAGTTTTCTGAGCCAATTTTAAATATTCGAAGGGGTCTAGTTCCCGAGATAATTGCTAGTCACACAGTTTGCCGAGAGAATAAAAATATGCCTGTTCAATGCAGGTTTATGCCTGTTCAATGCAGGTCTCGGGTACAATAGAGGGGGCATGGTTTGTTGTGACGTGATCAGCATGCCGGATGAAGTTATCCAGCTCGTTGGGCTGTATAGCGAGTGGTACCCCGTACCTCCACTAATGATGTTACGGGGAATAAAATATACACCGACGAGCAAATGCGTACTGGCGAATATACTGGTGAGCAAATGGGTACAATGCTGCTGCAGTCCGAGCACGTTAACATTCAGCACTTTGTCGACGTCATTCTCAGGCATCTACTTAGCCCGTGACAATATCGTACCGCCGATTTTAAGCCAACCTCCCAATAGTCCGAAACCCAAAAAAAAACAAACTTATCTCGCGTGTAGGCAGAACTACGAAGGTTCGTTCACAAAGACAAGACATATCTGTGAACATGAAAATGAAACAATGCAGTTGGTTCATAACTCGTGAAACATACCTTATTTATTCGAATATAGGTAGACTTTTTTTTTTTTTTCAAAAATCCTGTTTATAATCGGCTATTAACCAATATTTGGGACCAAAGAATCTCGACCTACATTCACAGCCTGTACGTCTGCGCGACCATCCAAGCGCCAATCCATGTGTCAATCTGTCCATCCGTCCGTGCGTTCATCTAGTGAACACTCCAAGTACTGCCATCTCGCAACCCTTGTCGCACATACCCACTCTAGAGCAGGTATGTGCCACTGGTGGTACACACACGTACATACACACGTACATACGGAGGAGCGATAGACCCACGCCATAAGGAGCTTCGCCCCTAAAATGCCAAGCTTATGATGTTCAATTGCCGTGCGCGTTGTTCTTCAGGTGGTTCCTGCTGCATATGCATGTTATATACGATAAAATTTGAAATAAAGACCCCCTCCTCCTTTCAGACTACCTAAGTAATTGAGAAAAAAGTTATTCATGCAATAGCTGCGTAACGCCCCCGCGAAATGCACCTGCTCTGCCATGTTTGTGATGACACGCATGATTTCCCTAGGTATTGGCCGTGAAGTACCTAGCTCGCTAGCCGTGCTTCTGGTACTGCCTTCTGGCATGCAGCCACACTACTGGCCTGAGGCCTCGCTGCCTCGTGCTTTTTTCATTGTACGATCGGCATGACTGGGTGACGGTTCACATTTGCTTTAGGCGCCGCGCCATGCTCCCTACCAGGTTGCAAACATTGGATTTTAACCACCACCATCACCATTGTGTGGTTCTGCGCGGTTGCGACCATGTCTAGTCGGCAGAGCTACAGAGGAGACTTCAAGTGCCAAGAGATTTTTACCGAGGACTCGAGCAATTGTGCGCGCAAGAAGATCTGTGTAAATGAGACGATTACGGGTTGGCGAAAGCAGCGAGACAGTCCGTTTTCGGGCAAATGTTGGCATCATGCCTTTCACGGACCAGCAGTCGACAGCGGTGGCAGCAAGGACGACGTTTGGGAGGTCGCGGGTGCTTGCGAAAAATGTGATATCATCCTGCACATCTGACAAGACGACGACCCCGGCAGCTATTAGTACGCTAAGTTGTGTAAAAAAGTGTGCTTCGTTTCAATTTGTTTAAACTAAAAAAAAAACATTGGTCGAACTATATTCGAATATTTTTTTTCTCTCGTAGAACACTATAAAGAAAAGGGTCAACTTATATTCATGCCCGACCACTTTGAATACGGTGCAGCTGCTAGTCCTGTTGTGTGTGCACAAGGGAGGAGCCTCTGAAACCTTTAGAAGGGGAAGGCCCACTGGGGACCAGATTACAAAGTTTAACTCATATTACGGCTGGGCACCCAAATCTCTCAAAGGAGATGTTGTGGGCATCCAAAAAGCCATCATGTCAACTTCCTATCACAAGTTCCAATGAGTGAGTCTAACCACAGCTTGCGGTAAACAGGTCCAGGCTCATGATGTCAGCAGAACGCTGCAGCTGAAAAAAAGGAAGCTTACTCCAAGGCACAGCTTATAATTTTCCACAACCATGTGTGCAAGGCTCTTTTGCATCCATCTTAAAGAAAATGTTCAGAATGGTGCCAAAGGGGTAAAACCCAGAATAGAAACCTTCATTCTATTATCTTGGCTTTGGAACCTAAGCAGTGCCATGCATCCCTTTTAATGGTTTGAAGCTGCTGTTACGGAGGCAGTGGTAGAATTTAACTGGGGCAACCTGAGAACATCAACAGGAATCCTGGATGAACTCAGTCTGAACCACAGCCTCCGAAGCATCGCGCCATGATTGAGGACGACGGGCGTCGAGTGGCTGACTTTCTCTGCTAGTGTGCCTCAAGTGAGCACGTCCAGCAAGCACCAAAGTGCCACTATAGTGCTGAGCATCAGTCAGATAATGTTCTTCGTGGCTATTAGCATCTACATTGTAAAATATGCTCATCCTTATTGTTGTTTCTTTAATAAACTGTTTTTTCTCCTTCCATTTTTCTCCCTAATTGTACATTTATGATACTGTTTCATCTTGCCGCCTTGATATCTCGGTGGCCAGGGCAGGTACAATAAGAATTCTCGCTCTGAAAACCTGTATCTGAATGGAATTCAGAGTACATGCCTTTTTAATTACTCTTCAAAACTATCAAGTTACGAACTACTTTTTGAAATGGAAAGCTCATTCTGCTGCAAGATAGCTAAGGAAGGGGGGAGGCAAACTCTTCCATATTTTCAATCTTGAGTCGTGTGTGTTGCCATATCTTAAATGTCTCTTTAATTGAGCACTTTTTTTTCCTACCAAGGCCTTAAACAATGGGTGTCTGAACTTTGCTTATCTCTGAAAGGAGGTGAGCTGCAGCAAAATTGCATATTTTGAAGTCTGCCAAAAAACTGCGAAAGTCTGTGCACTTTTATTAAGATCGCTGAATAAACAAACATGATGATGCCCAAGTCTGCCTCTTCATGAAGAGTAAACAACTGAGGTCCACAAATTTTAATGAGAAATCTGTGCACTTTTTTTTATGTGAACGTGCTTCCGCTAGAATTTTGCTTATACGTGCTATAATAAGGAAGTTACAAGGGTTAGAACATCTTTCAGCCGCTTAAAATTTTTGGGTGACCACTAGCCAGTCCTTTTCCCCCATAGGAAGGGGAAAGAATAGCCCAATTGTTGCGACTCGGCCCACGTCACGTGGCACCAGTGATACGTTGTCGGCATGCAACCAACGATAGTTTCCTGCCCGCATGAGCATGTGTCATGACGACGAGGGCAGGAAACCAGGAGCAATCAAGGATGCAATAGCTGCGCCAAAACAATGAAATTAGTTGAAGTTGTGCTAAATTGCCCGACCAGCCTCAACATTATCTTGGGTGTGCTAATTTCAGCGAGAAATGAAACGAAGCGCGCTGACCCTTACCTTAAAGGGTCTGTAAACACACGTATCGTGTGCAGAATGCTGTCGCGGTCAACGATTTTACGCGTGCCACTGCAAAGAGCCACCGGTGCGCCACAAATTCCGAGAAACAACCCCGCCTCCTTTCCGGTCCTTCCAGAACTCCGCGTGATGCACAAAGCCAAATATGCTGATTGGTCGAGCAAGAACCTACAACTTCCAGTCTGCAAGCAGCTGTCCTCCGCGCTGCTTGTTCGTCATGTTGCCTGCGTGCGTGCACCCGCTCACGAGTTGGCAACTGATGGAGTCGCGACAACCGGAAGTACAGGCGAACCCTGCTACAACGAAGCTGACAGGGCGTGGGAAAAATTTCGTTGTTGTGATATAAAAAAATATAGCTGATCTGAGCTAGCAAAACAATGCAATGTTTTTCTCAAAATTCAGAAAGTGGCCGTTGCTTCCTCTTCCTTCCCTGCAGCGTCACGACGCAATTTTCACCCATACATAGCGAGGCCATGGTGAAAAGCACGCTGAAAGAAGGCCTATCACCGCTTTAGTGAACGAACCAAACAGCTGCATTAACTTGTTAACACCAGCAGCTGTTCGCCGTCAAATTGTCCAACAACGCAGAGATGAAGGCAGGGTATTGTGGAGCGGTGATGTTTGCCTTGTTCTATGCGATTTTTACATCCACCACTCGTGGCTAGCTAATTTCGTTGATAATGCGGACAAACCGCTGTTCTGATTAGTTATCACAATGGCTAAGCGCAAACAAAATTATACGCATTGGCATCGAAAAAGGCATCGTTTCGCACAGCTGCGTGAAAGAATGCGGACAAACCGCTGTTCTGATTAGTTATCACAATGGCCAAGCGCGAACAAAATGATACGCATTGGCATCGAAAAAGGCATCGTTTCGCACAGCTCCGTGAAAGAAAACCATGAACTAAGCGACTGAGCTTCAGCTTCGGATCGTCTGCGGCTGAAAAGTAGGCCAGTCTCGTTGCTCTAGCTATCGAGCAATGGCGGCGCCCATGCGTGCTGAAGAGCGGCAGTTTCTGGTGATGCCAGTGCGAGTTTCAGACTTCGTCGATGCATTTTCAAGTTCTAAAAATGCATGAAAATGTTAGCCTGTGCTTACTGTATAGCCTAGTATTGCCTAGGCTATACAGTAAACATAAAATCTGAGCCTAGTATTGCGTCGTGAAATCTCGTTAAAGCGGGACAGCAGAAGAAAAAAGTGTTCGTTGTGGCGACATTATAATTATATTGACTCTTATGGACTGCCGACGGGGACTCGTCAATTTTTTCGTTGTAGCGTAGTTTGACTGTAGACAGTTTTCAAACATTGCGTCAGCGATGACCTATGCCACGCGAGATTGGGAGGGGAGCTGTGAGAGAGGGCAACGCGGCTTGGGATAAGATACCAGTGGAGGGAAGCACAGGAGAGAGTGAAATAAGCAAGTGCCGAGGTTTCAATAATCACACTTCTAACTCCGCTATTACTGCACAGCTACGAAAAATTTTCACGGCTCCGTTCGTCGTACACTCGTGCACAATTTCCCCACCACAACTGAATTTCGACCTCTTGCGTTGTTGCGGTGATAGATATCCAGTGTCGGGCCACTGTTACTTTATCTCGTCGAACGCGCCTTGCAAGCAAACCGAAAAGTTGTCCCTACAGAGAAAGAGAAAAAAAAAAGTTGGGGGGGGGGGGGGGGGGACCGCAGGTCGCGGGATTGAATTCTGGCTGCTGCGGCTGCATTTTTGATGCAGGTGACAATGCTGTAGGCTCGTGTGCTCTGATTTGGGCGCACGTTACAAGAACTCTAGGTGGTCGAAATTTCCGGAGCCTTCCACTATGGCGTCTCTCTTATCATATGGTGGTTTTGGGACATTATACGCCACATCAATCAATCGGGGTCAAGGTGATGTTTTGTAGGGCAAAGAATTGATCGACGAGCTAAGTGATACGTAGCTTTGACTGCACATATGAGGGGGATTGGTTAAGCAAAGTAACCAGGCGCAGGATTGTTTTTGGAAACGGAGCGTCTGTGCTACGCTGAGCGCTTCACTATTTGGCAAATATGGTCGCCATGGTCTGCTGTACAAATTGGCGAGCTTGTTTGGGTTGCGTGAAAAAAAAAACTGTTCGCAGGTTCTCAAAAAGCAATGCTGCTTGACACATGCGAGATGGCGCAAAGGGCAGTGCCCTGTGCACCATGTCGCGGGTGTTTTCTTAAGCTACTGAGAAACCCAGTGATGGGCTGCAAAAATTACCTAAGCCAGGCAGTGACAACTCGTGAATGTCCCCTCACCAGTGTTGGGGAGCAGGAAAGGGATACTTGTTAAGAAAATCACTGCGTCATGCAGTTAAACAAACCTCTTTATAAGAGGCTTGCTCCTGGCAGCGAATCTTGTCTTTTATAAGAAATGTCTCTTGAAGCAGGGTATCTCGTGTGCATTTCCTTATCAACCCGTTTTTATTGTGGGTATGTTGATTATCAACCCGTTTTTATTGTGGGTATGTTGATGTCTCTTACATCAGTGCCTCTTATGAAGGGATTCGACTGTAATGAGAGGCTGTATTTTTAGGCACTAAAAAAGTGCATTTTAGGTGCCAGACTGGCAGGTACACAACTGTTTAAGGCCTTTAAAGCCATATAAGCACAATAAATTTTTTGTAAACATTTCAAATCTTTTAAGAATGATGTCAGTGACTTTATCTACGATAAGAAGCAAAAAAACATTAAGTGTTCTGGGTCTTCTGGGTGTCTCTCGGTTCGTCTCGGCTGGGGAGGGCAGTGAAGGAGCAAATAACCACATCACTGATACCCAGACAGGAGGGATGGCAGGTTTTAATTGCACAAGGATCAATTTATCCTCTGTCCGTGAACACCTTTGAGGGCCGTTTGGGCATTTCGAGCTGTCAAGCCATTGACACACTGTGGACTCGGGATTGTGCTTGATAACATTTGCAACGCTGTGTCGTGGTAAAACGCAAAATTTCTACTGAATGCCACTTGCCCTTCTCGCCGGCGCACGCCCAAAGATGGAGGGAGTGACGTACAATAAGAAAGTCCTGCTTTTGCGTCGCTTCTATACGTCGACATTGGTGCTCTGACGTTGCTCACCGCGCACTCTTCATGAGAAGTTGGTTAAATGCTAGCTATATCTACAAAAACAGACAAAAAGTCCTGCAATTATACCCTGCATTTTAGATGGTACCTCATTAAAGAGCATTGCACGAGACATTGTTTAGGTGGTATGTGTAATTTGTGTGTAAAGGGAATCTCAAAGACAAAGGGAAAAGAAAGACAGCACTCTGTCTTTTCGCCGACCTTTCAAAACGAGTATAATGAATGAAAGCTGAGAAAATATACAAATGCAAACGGAATGTCAGCTTGTTATCTTTATCTTTGTTTTCAATGGCTGCCAGATGCTATACACTAATCAACCCTTGTTTCGCGTCGTCCTCAGTGGACCAGAGGCATTAGGGTCGGCAGAGGTGCTCTGCCAACTCTAATGTGGCGGGTTCGATTCCGGCCGGGGCAGTCGCATGTAGGTGGAGGCGAAAAGATAGATGCTTGCGTACTGTGCAATGTCAGTGCACTTTAAGGAACACCAGATCCTCAAGATTTCCTAAGACCTCCGTTGAACGGAATCCCTCATTCATGTTCTTTTTTTTTTTTTTTTCACACAAAGCCACACATACTACTACTACTACCCCATTTCGCTTGCATTCCTATTCTCATTCCAACGCTTGGCGTGTTTTCGGTGCGTCATCTCTGACCGCACTTTAAGCGGAGCTGAGTGATAAGAATACATGATACATGCCAGCCTCTCTAAAAGTATGTGAACTGGCTGATCCAATCCACAGAAACTTCTAATGTAAACATGCCGGCGCACGTCACTGGCTTCTCTCTATAAAGTATGATTTGGCGTTCTTCACAACCACTGAATCAACACGAGCATTCCATGAGTGGCGGTCCACAGTTTTTCATTCGTTCTCCGCCTACCTTTGGCTGCATAGAAAAACCTGCTGTTCCTTTCTCACGGCAACATTCAAGCTTTCAGGGTGGTTCTTAAGTTCCTTCAGGACATTCGACAGCTGTCTGTAAAAGAAAGTCGCCGCGTCCATAGATGCTGCTTCCACTTAAGGCTGCAGAAATAGTCTTTTGCACTCCTCCTCCTCCTCCAATCACTTGCACCATGTGGGCTCTGTGGGGTGTGGTGGTCGACGAGCGCCATTTCACTGTGGTTAGCGGTTATATAGCAGAGGTTGCTAGAACTAGAGGAATTGAACCTCGTAGTGTGTAGAAATATCGATGTTGCGTTTCAAACCATTTTCAAAGACAAAATTTCGGCTTAAATAGCACTCTTATTGGTACTGCTTTGGAAAGTAGGCATTCATACACTATAAATAAAAGCCCTGCTTACCCTCTAATTCGTGCTCATATATCAAATTAGCATGATAGGAATAGGAATTGGCATGATCACCACATGACCTACATGCACACTTGTCCCATCATTAGCTCTGCCTAGCTGGTGAGCAGCCGTGCTGCCGTCACAATGCAGCCAAAGGAGACCCAATGCATAGGCGAAATTATAATTTGCAGATTTATATGCCGGTCTACCAACAGATGTGAGACATTCTAGAAGCCTGTGGCAGAGATGGATCCATAAGAGGAACATCTCAACTCAAATGTGAGCTCACTCTGTCATCTGCATTGCTGCATTGGTCTCTGGCTGCTATGCAGACAGCAAGCTGTGCTTTGAGGTGCATGTAAGGGTCTCATCCACTAGTTCCAGCAGGGAAGAAGAGGATTCTGTGCAGCAAGAGCTTTGCCAAGAAATGAGCAGCATCACTAGGCATTGCCAAAGCACCAAGGCAGAATCTATTTCAACATTGCTCCAGATGCATTTTGTGGTGTTTTTGTTGGGAAAGCAGAACAATGGTTGTGCTATACTGTTTGAGGCATTTGTAGTGTGTGATTTATTTTGGCTTTAACATGCTGCTGAAGCTTCAGTTATCATTGTGGGGCATCATTTTTTTTTAAATGAGCAGCAAGATTGAGTTGGGCAACTTTATGTATTCCTAATTTGGCATTTGCCGTAGGTGGTTCTCTTAATTGTTGCAATATTTTTATTCGTCAGAAAAGTAGATAATAAAAGACCTGAATTATGAGCATATCGTATTGCATTAAAGTGTTAAAACTATATTCGTAGGTGTTAACCTTGATATACAAAACTTGACAGTTGACATTCGTATTGCACTCTGACCTTGCTATTGCTGTATTGTACTCTGACCTTGCTTGATCATTTTGGTAGCTTATTCTTTGTAACAAGCATTTTCGAGCCCCGTCGCGGTGGTCTAGTGGCTAAGGTACTCGGCTGCTGACCTGCAGTTTGAGGGATCGAATCCCGGCTGCTGCGGCTGCATTTCTTTGCCGCTTCTTTGCTCCTCCTTTCATGCGTTGCGTTAATTCTTGTGAAGTCTAGTCAGCGGAGCACGACGGTGCGTCTACTTGACCTCGTCATTGTTGCGCAGTTGATTTAAAATGAGTTTCGGCAAGACGCGCTCATGCAAAAAAACATGAACCCGATGCAATATCCTGCACTGGCATAAGACTCTACATCTATGCGCAGCGGTGAGTAGGCGATGCTTCGTTTAAACTGTCAAATACGACTCGTAAAGCTTCAACGTCGCAGCAAATTTCAGGCCTAATTGTCTTAAGCCTCTTTAACCAATAATGGGGCTGCTTCAATGCTTTCACCGCACCCCACTACCCGTGCTGGGCAAAAAAACGAAGCTGAAACTGTAGAAAAAAACTCTGTAGATAGTTTGCTAGGTAACCCTATCCAATCTGAAGCCTGTAATTCCTATGGATGTACACGATCGCAGCGCCAGATTCCTTTCTAGGTATTGTATAAAACTCTGCGGTGGCGTGATTTTCGTTGTGTCCACTTCAACCTCACCGATTGGCTGAAGCTCAACGAGCAGCGCACCCCCTTTCCAGTCATTTTGAAGTCTTAAAACTTCAACTCTCAGTGCAAATGGGAAAGACTGAATGTGTTTGCCTCAACAAATGCTGCCCCCAGAGGTCTGCTTAAAGACTCTTGGAGGAACTTTAATTGCGTTTTTTTGCTTAACAAATTCGGCTTAATGTAGCCGCCCTCTTGGCACACCTCCAAAGCCGGCACACATTCCTGCATTGTTGTTTAAACACCTCAATATGTTCATCGGCAAGTTCAGACTCAAGTTAAAGCAGTCCTGGTACTACCCCGCCACAGTGGTAAGAAAAAAAGAGTATTCAGGGAGCAGAGTGCAAGGCATGCGGCTGCTGACCTGCATGTTGCGGGATCGAATCCCGGATGCTGCGGCTGCATTTTTTGCCCCCATCAAAAATGCTACAGGCCTTTGTACTCATATTTGGGTACACGTTAAGCAACCTAGGTGGTCAAAATTCCCGAAGCCCTTCACTACGGAGTATGGTGGTTTTGTGACGTTAAACTTTACATATCGATCGGACAGTCCTGGCACCGTACACTTAATCCACCTTCGTTTTCTTTACACTAGGAATATGCATGCAGGCAGATTATCCCTGATATGCAGTGACTTGCCGTTCTTAGAGATGGTGCTCCCATCGGCTTCCTCAAGTGAAGGTGAAGCATTGATTGAAGGGATGTTCTTGAATACGGGGGTTAGTGCATCGTGGTGAATAGTACCGTGATGTCACCGCTCTCCACTTTTTCGAGTAACTAAATGCACTTCGCCGAAGAGAAAATGTTCGCTAGATCGACACTCGAGAATCGCTCCCCTGGTACAGTTTCCTGCAAGTTCATTAGAATAGTTGCACCTACCTGTCATCAGTGTCCTGCCCTCAAGACAGGTTTATCAAAGCCAGGATGCGTACTGCTTCAACTTCGTCTCCGTGCCATCTCTGGGTAACTTCCAGCATGCTCGTTCGGATTAAAGACAAAGCGCTTGGAGCCTGCGATGCCTAGTTCCTTTTTACTTTACGGAAAATGTTTCTTTGCTTCGAAGGTTCACAAGACAATATAACAACCCAATGGAGTTGTTGGAGTTGTTCAACCGTGCATGATTTGAAAAAATGCTGCAGGGCTCCTTCATGCATTGAAACATTAAACCACTGCCAACATTGCAGCTGCTGGCACACTTTGCAGCATTTCCTGCACCCATGTATTGAGATTGGGGCTATGAGCCCATTTGTTATGTTCCTACACTACTGGAAGACAATGTAACTTTCTTTTTTAAATAAATCTGATATTTTTACTTGTTCAGCATTTTTCTGTTCTGTACCATTGGATGTTTCAAATCAAGTGTGAGCTTTCTCAGCTTTATGTTCTTTCCAACAACATGGCTTCTCTGAATTAAAGAATCTGGTTCAAGGAGCTTCAAAAGCCTGCGACACACGAGTACAATTTGTTAGTATAATATACTTTGTAGCATAATTACTATTTTCTAAATACACATCTCGCAACTGGACATGTATATGTACACCTGCATGTGTGTGTGTGTGTGTGTGTGTGTGTGTGTGTGTGTGTGTGTGTGTGTGTGTGTGTGTGTGTGTGTGTGTGTGTGTGTGTAATATTACATGTCTAACTTTCTGGGCATAAGGAACAATAAAGCAAACTTATAAGTAACGTTTTCGCTAGCAGCTTGGGCATGTCTGCTTTTTCACCTTTATAGCAATTGCAGTCTTTGAAACTAGGTGGTTTTAAAGATAATGGTTCATTTTAATATCCCAAATGATTGTAATATTTATCATACGACTTATTTTTGTGGAAATGTGTTATGCAATCTGCTGAGGAAGCAACATATGAAGGGCTGGCAACAAAGACGAGCCCATTACTGCCTGCATGCAGGTTTCGTTAAAGCATTGCAAGCATTGTGTGCTCTTCAGTTGGCTCTTTGGCGTTTGAAGTTTATTTGAGCACTCTCGTTGATACCTGAATTTGTTGTAGCCACTGGTAATGATATTTTTGTCATAGGAGGAGCAAGAAACTGAAATTACTAGGCCAATCAACATCACAATAAGCTCAGGTTAGAACTGCACACAGTGAAACAAGAACAGATGTTCTCAATCCATTTGAACAAAAGTTATAGCACCTTGAAAAGTTGCAAGCGAGCCTGTTGTACTGGGATTTTGCTCACACATTTTTTGCATACCATAACTTCTGGTCAAATTGCATTTAAAAGATATTATGTCACTGCATGCAGTTTTGATTCCAGATCAATGAGGTGTGTTGATTTGCTATGTAATTGTTCAGGAAAAACCTTGCTCTAAACCAGGCCCTTGAAATAATTATTTTTATTTTTTCTATAAAAATGGGTACATTTATGAAATTGGCTTACAAAAATATTCCCTCTCAAGCGTGGTCATTCAGTGTAGAAGCTGCTTTTTCCAAGCTTCCAGTGATTGTTACTGAGTAAACTTAATTATATATTCCTTGGTTTTAGTATGATGAGGATGAGGAAGACATGGATGATGAGGAGGACGATGACCAGAATGAGTTCCTTGATGAAGACGACGAGAACGACCCAGACTATGCGCCCAAGGTAAGAATGTCACTCTCTTTGCTATGTGTGTACAAATGCTAAGCTTTGCACAGTGTACAGCAGCCATGAGCCTTCCTGCTCCGTTGCACTTCTTCCATGTGCTACTTACTGTTCCACTGTAGTTCTCCTGGCTTGTGTGCCACGCTCATTAGTTGGTAGCATTTGTAATCACTAATGTGCAAGTCGTAGGTGGGAGATCGGAAGCAGTGGGCACGGTTTATAGCTTTGTAGCTAGACAAGGTTTTCTGCTTCACATTCGCCAGTTTTCAGCAACTGTTCTTTTTTGTTTTAATTTAAATAGTTGGTCCCTTTGCAAAGTCTTTTAGCAGGACTCAATATTATACCGTATTTACTCGCATAATAGGCGCACTTTTTTTTTTTTTTCAGAAATTCGGCTCGAAGTTAGGGGTGCACCAATTTTGCGGGGGAAAATTTTCGAAAATTTTTTCAACTCTGTTCTCGCGCTTTAAATCTGCACACTTGTCAAGTAAAAGGCGACTTTATCGTTTACCAATTAATTCAGCATAAAACAAACATACTTACGTACCTTTTAATGAACAAGCGAGAGCCGTCAACTGCACACACACGTAAAATTTACACAAAAGTCGTAGCTGTTCCTCCTTTTCTCTATTCGGAGTCAGAGTCGGAGATCACACATTCATACTCGCCGAGCGGGGATTCGTTTTCGGTGTCCGAATTATCCGCACCCCACAACATGTCATCCTCACTCGCATCCAGCGCGTTCGAGATACCAGTCTTCTTGAAGCTTTTCCCGACGACTTCGTCGGAGATCGCCTGCCACGCTTCCACGATCCAAGCGCACAGCATTTCCACAGGCGGCCTCTTAATCTTGCCACCTGGAGTCAGCATATGTTGTGCTCTAGCCATCCAGGTGGTGTACAGCCTTCGAACATTGTCCTTGAAAGGTTTATTCAAGGACACGTCCAAAGGCTGCAGTATCCATGTGAGGCCGCCCGGAATCACTGCCAGATCTGTGCGCAGCTCCTTTAGCTCATCTCGTACGCGGTCTACTAGGTGCCCAAGAAAACTGTCCAGGACAAGCATGGACGGCAACAACAGACCACCCGGCCGCCGACCCCAGACTGTTTTCACCCAATCCACCATGAGTTCCGCGCTCATCCAGCCTTTTTCCTGGACTCTGACGTAGATGATTTGAGGGAATTTTGGCTTTGGGAGCGTCTTACGTTTAAAAATAACGTTAGGCGGTAGCTTACGCCCATCCGCTGTCACCGCCAGCATTACGGTGCATCGTTGTTTATCAGCGCCAGACGTTCTGACGATGACGCTCCATGCACCTTTCTCCTCCACTGTCGTGTTCCACGGCATATCAAAGTAAATGGGGGTCTGATCAGCGTTGCCGATCTGGCACAAAATGAAGTCTTTCTGCTGTCGGAGCTTTATAACAAAACTGTGGAAGTCCACCACTTTGTCCTCATATGCTGCGGGCAAGCGCTGGCACAAGGTGGTCCGCCTTCACAGTGCGAGGCCATGGCGCCGCATGAAACGAGTTGTCCATCCGGAGCTGGCTTTGAACTCTTTCGCTTCGATGCCCTGCGCTCGGGCTATTCTGCGCGCCTCTGTCTGCACAATATGCAACGACACAGCACAGCCGTCTTGTCGTAGCTCCCGTATATGCCGGACCAGTTGCTCTTCAACGTTCGGATACCTGCCGGTCTTGGCACCGCGGAAAGCCCGTCGTGTCTTCTTCTTCGCCTTAAGTTTCTCTTCCCTCCAGTACCGAATACTGGTTTCTCCAACGCCGAAATGCCTGCTTGCAGCCCGGTTGCCGTGCTCCAGCGCGTACTGCACTGCCTTCAGTTTAAACCCAGCCGTGTAGCTCACGTACTTCCCCATGGTGGAACCAAAGCTTAATACACGACCACAACATACGCACACTGCTTGCAAAATGGCGTTTCTTTCTTTTTCTCTGATGGTGGTAATGGCGATCGAGCCCCCGGCATTGTACACGTGACCTCCAAAAAGTGCGGCGATTTGGGGGGTATCAGTAATTGATGGAACGGCCGTTTCTTTTTTCCCTCATGGACGCTTTTTTTTTTTTTTCAAGTTTTATTTCGACAAACACGTTGGTTGGGTCGTTGCACTTCGAATTTTTATTTGCTCGTTGATTTGCCTTCTTTTTTTCTTCAGGGTACGGGGACCGCGTTCCAACTGTACCGCTGGGGGGTAGAATCGTTTCTGATCACGACCAAGTTCGGGGTGCGCCTATTATGCGCGGAATTAAAAAAAATCGAATTTTCCGCGACCAAACTAGGGGTGCCCCTATTATGCGAGTGCGCCGATTATGCGAGTAAATACGGTAATTCGTTGGTCTTACTGTTCAAGAAGTCACAGCCAAAATTTTTTGCTGAGTATGTAACCACCATGAGCTGCTCTGAAATTTTATGCAAACCTGGTGTCAGTTTTGCAGTAATATATTCTCTTTGTCACACACACAAAAGTAGGATATTGTTTTATAATTGGCTGATTTGAAGTATTTTTGAAATCGCTGTTCATATTTGGCAGTGGAACTTGTAGCTGAATCTCGGCGTGCAAAACGGCCGCTGAACATGCATTCAGCAGCGATTTCACAGAAGTATAATTCGGTTCTTGCCGCACATGAGGCTGTGGCCTGAAAAATATTGCCAGTTCATATGGTATCCTGCAGACACTTGGTGGTTGGACCTTCCACATGTCCAATTCTCAAAGAAACTGACAGGTACATAATTTGTAGGGGGACGTTCACTCCGTACTGGACGTTCCGTATATTGGAGCGATTCGGTCCCAAGGGTGTCCTACATGCAACTAGTGTTGTGGAGAATTGCTGGGAAAATTGAGTGATGGGTAGTAGTGGTGGTTTGTTTTAATCGGTGATAATCTCTTCATTTCCATACAAGGCCGAGGGGTCCAAGATCATGTTGAGGCTCTTAGGATTCACTCATTGTGTATTAAGAAGGTTAAGGCTTAACTAACATGTATGCATGTGTTTGCATGTCTAGCAATACACCTGAATTGAGGTGTATGTTAACCTCAAATGCTTGGAATGGAACATGCCACAACTTAGTGCCTCATAACCTTATCGTTTTATCGTTTTGATTTGCTTATTCTGCAAAAAAATTAGCAGCTGAGTTAGACATTTAGCTTTGAAGTGCAAGTGCAAAATTACTAACGAATTCAGTTTTTTGCTGCACTTCGAAACTGGGAAAGCTTGTATGCAAAGAATATACAAGGGTGACCGGCTGTAGTCGCTTGTTGAGAGTGCGAACAATGAGTTGAAGCAAGAGCCTCCCCTATGGCATGCTTCATAATCATATCGTGGTTTTGGCACGTCAAAGTCAAGATATACGGCATTTCTCTGCACCCTTTTCGCAGTCATTGTAATGTGGCCTGCTATAATTATTTTAACTTAGTGTCCTGAATGAACTGTGGGGGCAGCATCATAATACAATCTTTTAGTGGTGGTACATACTCTCTCGGCTAGTTAACGTGTGCTCTCATTTCATATGCTTATTCTTATGGCTTGTAGAATTTCTAAATTTTCTTTCATTTTAGACTGTTTGCCCATACAACCTGCCGAGGTTGTGTAGGCCCATTGTGATTGCTTGCCTTCGTAAACTTGGCACAATAGTGGCTTTCTGCACCACGTTTCACGTTACTGTGCATGGCTTCCTGCCCTGAGCTCCCACTGCAGGCTTGACTTTGATTACTTGTGCCGTTTTGTTTTCAGTTGTGATGTCTTTTGCTTCACAGAGCACCAAGAAAGGGGAGCCTCCAGCGGAGTGCAAGCAGCAGTAATCTAGATGTGGCTTAATCTTTTTTAAGGACACATGTACCCCCTCTCCCTTCTCTGTATGTCAGCTGAGGTTTGAAATTGTTATATAAAAGGGTTGCTTTCAAACTATTTTGTGCTCGCGTGTTTACATGTTGTCGCAAGTCATTTGCAAACCAAATTGAAAATAAAACTCGTTTACAAACCTCTTGTGTGGACTGTACGTGAAGCTGTGGGTAGCTGACAGGGTGAAGCGACTGTGAGTATTGTCTGCTTTTTTCTACTATTGCATGAAGAATTGCATGAAGATACTGTTCAATGAAGTTGCTCGACATGAAGCTTGCATATTGGTGTGATGCATTATAGAAGCAATGATTCCTAGAGAAAAGTAAAGCTGTTTGTTTGCCTACTTGAAACTTTGGGAGCTATTTGGGCATAGTATAAAGAATGATACTGGTGAAAGACTTGCAAAGTAGGCGCATAAAATTTGGGATGGAAGGAGGCATACATATTTGACTGCCATTTCATGTAACAGTGCCAAGTTTATTTGGATAACAATTCTAGATGCACAGAAGTCTTAAACACAACTCGCTGGAACAAGACGACACAGAGACAAGGACACAAATCTTAGTTTTTTTGTCGCATGGTTACTGTCTCCGCTATATATTTTTGCGCTCTGCGCAATAAACGCTGTTGGAAGTTAGCGCTCGTGTCCTTCTTGTATCTGTGTCGCCGTTTTGTTCTCGCGCTATAACTATCGTAGTGCCACACCAACTAGCCCAAGCTGCCACACTTTTTTTTATTTATTTATTTACAGATACTGCAGGCCCTACCCGGGCCCATGCAGGAGTGGGATACAAACAATACATTCAAGCAATAACTAGTAATACACTGGAGTACAGGGCATAAATGAAAGAATACATAACTATCAAGTACAGAAAAGTCAAATATATTTTCTCGCTGTTCAACAGAACTGCGCTCAACTAAGAATATTTTAACATTTGTAGCCGGATGATTTGCACTCAAATGACACTATTTTCAGCATACATCACTTATGTGGTGAAATTAATCTTTTCTATAAATTAATCTTTTCTAACTTTGCTGGAACAGCATTGAATACTCGCATACTATTTGAATCCCGTGCAATAAAACATCTTCCTTCAATGCCTGGTGCAGTTGAAAATTTTTGCAGTATCTGCTCGAGGCAGATTGCTTTGCCCTTCATATAACAAGGAGGTGGAAACCCCAAGTAAGGCGAAACTCGGTCAGCACTAATAACATCAACTTTTTTATTGCACATTTTGTATAAAAACGTGTGTGAACGTATCAATCTATAAAAGCAGCTTGACATAATGAGCAAACGTTGAACCCAGAATATCCGACCCAATTCGAAAAGTATCAAAGTTCGCGAGTAGGGCACGTTGTATTTGACTCGAACATGCCCGTTATGACGATGCGCATAATAGTTTTTTTGCAGAACTTGAGTACCGAACGAGACAAGTTCACAGGCACGGAGAGGCTTGAAGCGATCGGAAGTTTTTCGAGAAATAAAGTCGCTGGAAATTGTTGGCGTAGGAATGGCGTAGCGCGCAGTTAAACCGCGTGACATGCAACATTCTTCAAGAGCAACGGAGAGTAGCGAGAGCGCAGTTTTTTAACACGTGAAATGCAGCCGAGCAGTACATTGCAATCGTGTTGCAAAAGAACTTTTTTTTTTTTTGTCCCTCGGGAGTACGGAGGGACCATACTTGAAGTGCACAGTTAAGCGAACGAGTATTTGCGGCGTCCTTCTACCTTGCAATAATGCTCATCTGCCTTGGTTCCATTTCGTTCTTCGAAAACTTTCCCTATTCCAATCACTGCGTCATCCGGTGGCCGCATGCCTGTAGGTTGACCAAAACGCTTTATCCGCCTGGAGGAACTTTAGGGTGGCCCACGTCGTTCGTGGCGTGGAAGTTCCCAGGGTCCTTGTTTTATTTTAGGACAGTCGCATGCGCCGATAATGCCTGCATAGGGTGGATGACTATTACATATCTTCCGATTGGGCTGGGTAGATGTCGATATCGTCCCCTTAGGACGGGGCGGCGACATGTGCGCCACCAAGCTCGCAAAAAAAAGAAAAAATAGATCTTATGTTGGCCTAATGCACGGCCTAATGTCTTATCTACTTCGAATTAATTGATATTATAACAAAAAATATTCATTTGTATTCCATCTCTCAGCCTCTTCAGGCAGAAGAACCTCAATTTCCCACTATTTTTGTTCTTTATCTCTACTTCTCTGTCATCAATACGTCTCTTGCTTCTATCGCAAACGTGTTCAGCTTTCCACACTTGTCCCTGAAACCCAAAGCCTAGGCTTGTACCCACACCGTGACACGCATACATGGATGGATATCGCCGCATTCAATCGGAACATGTTCCATCGTTTCCTGTACTCCCCAACAGCATGTACGTACCTTGTTGTTTACTGAATCTCGCTTTGTGACTACGCGTTATAAGCGAAAGTTCGTCGTAGCGCCCCCTCCTTGTTACGCCAATGTGTGGGGATGGCTTTGCACCTTTCCCCCACCGAGTCACAGAGCCGCCCCTACGTATTATGTCAATGTGTGGGGCTGACCTCGCGCCCCTTAGTTGTTCGGGGGCGGGGGGCACCCCCCGCATGCACACGCCTCGAGCAAAAAAATTGCCCGCAGCTTCCCTCGGGGGAACACTGAGGAGGATGCGGAGCATATAATTGATTAACGGGGTGTTAAAGTGCGACTTACTTGGGTCGATGGCTAAATTGGTTAACGTGGTTGTGAAATGGGGTGTTAAATTGCGACTTACTTGGGTCGATGGCTAAATTGGTTAACGTGGTTGTAGGAGGGGGTGTTAAACGAGTGAACACGTACACACGTACGCGAAAGGACGGCGCTGGTCGAAGGGACGTCGATCATTGTGTTTGTGGATTCGTTGGAATTCATTTCACCGCGACCTCGGACGTCGACGCGCCGTACAAACCAACCGACGAGCGGCAACTGAGCGAGCGAGCGCCGACCTTGAGTATATATACAGCGCGACGGCGCAAGCACTGTCAGCTGTTGAATGTTCTCGAAGGAGAAGCGCGCGCGCGGCACAGATGGTGGGCGACGGCGCATGCGCGAGCGTCAGCTGTCGAATGTTCGAGAAGCGGTGCGGACGGCGCACTACAAGGCACGAGTATAAGATGCTTCCGCATCTAAAAGGGTGTAAGTTGTTATTAAAAAGAGAGAAAAGAAGGTTAAAGTGAGCCCCGTAGCTGTCTACATCATAGTGCTACACCGCAACAGTGGCTCACGAGGGATGGGGGCAAGGAGGGATTAAAAGGTATAGAGGTAGGGCAGGACAGAGAGACCCACATACGGGAATAAGGAGATGACAGGAAAGGTGGACACGGTCGCAAGAGGACGAGGCACCACTCGGCGAGAGCTTTTGTCGGCGTCAGGCGATGGCGTAGGGCGAGCCAGTCGGCAAGAGCTGCGCTGTCGGCGGAGATCGCGGAGGCACAACCGGTCGGGACGAAATCCAGCCAGGGTCCTACGTCATCTGGCTTGCCAGCGTTTCCTTTCTTCAGAACTCTGTGCTGGCCACTTTTCTATCACGAATGATCGGTCCCACTGAAAACGCGCATGTCCTTCGTGGAGTAAGGTGCTGTTACGCCTGCGAGTCCACAACGAACGTCGATGCCTCTGAAGAAGGCAATCTGTGTCAAGGCCAGCAATTGAGCCCGCCTGACGCGACCAACTCAACGACGTCATCAAGAGGCGGCGCCGGTCTGTCACGCAACGCACCGCGAGCGCCCTCATCCCGTGAGCCCGTTGAAGCTATCGGCGCCCTCCAGTCTGGTGAGTCTTACGCAATGCGTGGGAACGTCACTCGTCCTTGACTGCAACCACGCGCAGCAATCGGCGCCTTCGAGTCTGGCAAATCTTACGCAATGCGTGGCAACATCCCTCGTCCTTGGTGCAACTAGGCGCAGCGGTGAGCTCCATTGGAGGATTCCGACATCACGGCCAGCGGCACTTCTGGTTGAACAGTTGGTTACTCAAAGGATCCACCCGGTGCCTATAGGTGTTCTGTGGTGCAACAGGTGTTCTGTAGTGCAACCACGCGCAGCGGCGGGCCCCATCGGAAGATTCCGACATCACGGCCAGCGGCGCTTCTAGTTGGACATTTGGTTACTCAAAAGAATCCACCCGGTGCCTTAAAAACAGCCCTGCGTCGCCAGCAGCTGACCTATGTGTCAGAGAAGCCTCTCGTCGGTTCGAGCCTCCACGCAGTTGGCACGCCCGGTGTCCTTGGCAGCGGCGAGTTTCGTGGCGCCCTTCGTAACCTCGTCGGCGGTGCGCCTCGTAACAGCGTGCGAGAGGACTTATCTCGGCTCTTCGAGTCCCTAAGCTGTCGGCCCCAGTGCCGAATTTGTAACGCCTCTCTTTCTATGGTGTACATAAACCTTGCCTTAACTCGCAGTCGTCTCGTCCGCTCGTCTACTGCGACTGCGTCTACGCAGTCGCGAGCTGAGAAACGTACGCTACCAAACGGCTGGTTACCTTCCCGGCGGAGTTCGGAGCAGTGGCGCCTGCGGGACCGTGTTGGCGTCCCGTCTTCGTAACAACGGTAAGTTGGGCCAGTTGGTTAGGATCCATCGTGAACTTTCTGCTGAACTCTAACATTCTTTCTATTCTCACTGTGTTGCGCTGTAAATAAGTTCCCTATGGATGTCCTTCGTGACCTGAAAGTGGCGTGCGGATGGCGATAATGCGTGGAAAGAAACGCAAAAAAAGACTTGTTTTAGGGGCGAGGCTTAGGCGTGGCTCTGTCCATTCCTTGTATGCACGTGACCGCCTATAGTTTCACGTATACAATCTGCCCACTCTTCGTCCTTGCAAACATACCACTACACCCCATCACTGATCCACCACTTCACCGACCAGAAAGTAAATACTGTTGAGAAGTAACCAAAATGAAATGCAAGATGGTCGCGTACTTGTATCCAAGTGGGCGTTAAAGAACCATAGATTGTCCCACTGCGTCCATCCCTTGTTTGTACGTGACCGCCTATAGTTCCACCTTTGCAAATGCCCACTGCTTCGTCCTTGCAAACATCTCATTATGCCCTATCACCGATCCACCACTTCACCAACCATAAAGCCTTTATAATGAAGGGGGACGTAAGCGACGTATTCGCGGTGATATTGGGCTATATGTGGCAGCATCGTCCAGCGAAAGTACGGATAGGCGGTCGGCGGTGCGTATAGGCTTTTTCAAAAACGCCTCCCTGGACGTCACCATAGTCCTCTTTGGGCTGCTCAAATTGGCGTGACCCCTCCAAAATGCACTGACAAGGCTGCGCCCTTGGCCTTTGTACTCCCACGCGCACCCCATCATGGCGTTGTTTTTATCTCCTGTGCGCTTCATTGCGTGCGGCCTGAGTCGATTGTCGGCGGATGAAATGTGTTGACTACAGTTTACTGTTAACACCTACGCTTTTCTCTACTGAATCGGTGCACGACGCCTATGCAGCGTTAACATTGCCCGCGAGTACAGCTCATTCTGCCTTTCACAGGGATGCTCGCCCTGGGTGACTCTTTTCATGCTTTCTCACTAAATAACGCCTTTGCTGTGTTGTTCGCACGTGGTTAGCTTGTGTTTCGCCTGCTACGCACTGCTGTAGCGGGACTGAACTACTAGTTCAATCACGCTACAAAAAAAGTAGTTGTTTGTAGTTGTTCAGTCAACTACAAAAAAAAAGAGAAAGAAAGATCGTATAAAGGCCACATATATGTGCGAATAGTTCAGTACCACCGTTCGCACCTTATACGCGTGATTTTTTTTTTCCTCTCATTCTGTTCACCATGAAATGTGGGGCAGTCTATAAGTCTATTCAGGAAAGCTTAGCGGCCGACGGCGCTTCGCGCTATACAATGCGTGTACCACGTGTACGCACATGTTTTTGCACCAGTGAGAATATAAAGAAATTTATGTTAGAGTTCAGCAGAGAGTTTTCATCGATGAATTACGTGCATGGCAGAGCTGCAACAAAGGCCTGGTTAATAGAGCAAGCAATTTTTTTTCAAACAAAAAAATGACCATTGCCTTCCGTCGGTCACTAACAATGCCACACAAAAGCTGAAGACATTGAAAAAAAAAACGATTTTCAGTGAAGTTATACATTATATGTAAGGTATGCCGTCTGAAGTAATTTTGAACGCCAGGGCTCTTTAAAGCGTTCTTATATTTAAGCCCACGGTTACGCACGGTAACTCTGTTTTAAGTACAGTATAAGTACCGATGTCTCACAGTTTATGTGATAGCAATATTTCTAAGTAGTGGTACTACGGCCAGATAAACACAACTAAGGCTCCTCGCATGATCGATAAACTGCAGTGCCGTAGCTGTGCACCTACTAATAGCGCTCAAGTGCATGATCTAGAGCCAGTTTTTTTTTTTTTTCTTGTTTTCACAACCGAGCCGCTATAGAACGCTGCACTCACACAGCATTTAATATTCCTCACGTTTGGGAGAATGCCAATAGCATTTTGCGATGTGTTTAAAACAGAAAGCGGCACCCACTCTTATGTTGAATTCCAATGGCGGAGTCGGTGCAGCCGACCGACTTCGCGAGCGAGCACTCGACTCTGGTGTAGAGCAAATCCTCCAAATCCGCCATCGGAACACAACCCGCCCTGCTGGAGCAAGGCGGAAGCTGCCGCGTTACCCAGGATACCTTGCGCGTGGCCTTTTCCGCCGTCTGTTTCCCACGTGGTTTACCAGCATCGCCGCATCGTTCGTTTGCTTGTTCAGCGCTATTCACCTGTGTGGAATGGATATCACGCCAAGCGTGCAGCAGCTATTGTCCACGATGTCTGCGATGGTGACCACACAGTATGCGGAGCAACATGGTAAGTGTCTCCTCAATTTCAACACTGTGCTGTAATTGTGTGTTGAATGCAACACACGTGTTGCGTGGAGCGATTGTCTGCACGCGCTATGTTCATGTTGCAACGTTGCTCTACTGCTGATGCGATCGTGTCACTGAAACGCATCGCATGCGTCATACCGTTGTTCGTTTGCCTGTGTCCGTGGAGAACGAAAACCTTCGCCGCATTGATTGCACAAACACCGCTGTAAATATACAGCCAAAAGTAAACGTGCGCGCGACGCCGCTGTTCTTGCACGGAACGGCGTCATTAGTAAGAAGCGACTTCCTATCACTTTAGAATGTAGCCACACGAATAGAAACGAACCGAGTTGGTGACAACCGTGTTTGGTATAAGGGCCATTGGACCGATCGTCCGAAACAATTTTTTTCTGTCCCCTACTCCGCTCACACGGCGAGTCTCCCGATTTCAGAAGTCCCTAGGTTGGCAGGTACGCATTTGCGGCGAGACACCTCCAAAGTAACGCTTTTACCGTACAAGCACAACGCAGCGCGAGCGTTTCAGTACTGCTCTACTATGTGGCAAGTTCCAGTGCACTCGCCTTTCAGTGGAAGCGGCGCAGAAGCAGTTGTCTGCCTTTATATGTCTCGAAGAAACTATAAGCCAGTGTTACGCACCCGAGAATTTGACTCCCAGGAAATTTTAGCTGCAGAGGTAGCAGCGTGAGTGCATGTTCTGCTATCTAATGGGTTGGCAATGTTACCAAGGTCAGGACATTGAGCACATCCAAATTAGGAATCGGTCTCAGTCCACAGAAATTACGTTGCTTTTCCTGGAGTGTCATTGCCTGTTTCAGGCCTGAAAACTCGTGCTTCATTTTGATTAACAGTCAGCTGATCAGAAACTCTGTGCATCATGATCAGAGTGTGTAATTCAATCAAGAATGTGCACAATGTGTTAAGCTACTGTTGAAGAACTTGCATGCCACCATGTATGCTTACGTGAAATTGTTATTCAAAATTTTGTGTCGTGATGAGATAGCATAGCAAACATAGAGTTACGGTTTTGTGAAGCTGTGTTAGGAAGGCTCACATGGCTTAGCTTAATTACATACATAGTTGCATGAAATTCACATGGTGCTTCAATGTGCAGCAGTTTGTGTCACAGAACACTAATCGTTGGTCGTTATGTCGCTTCATGTATGCCAGCTGTATGAATAACAATGCATTTCGTCGTTTTTCCATTCACAGTGCCGGAACACACCCAAAAGAGCGAGCAACGCAGCGAGTCCATTTATTTATTTATTTAGAGAATACTGCAGGCCCATTTAGAGGCCCTAGCTGGAGAGGATACAAATGCATTCAAGTAATGAATTATACATGATATATACAGTTAGATCAATGCAAAGAACACCAAGCACTGTAACGACAAAAATCAAAGTGGAAAAATCGATATCAAGACAAACTAAAACAGGTTGGTGCTTATATATGCCTATAAGCTCTACATTAATACCAACACAGCAGAATACCACAACTCTTTTAACACCTGTGTCGGGTGACGTGCAACTGGTAACGTCTGTACAAATGTCTCAAGCACTTTTTCTTTTCAGGTACAGGCTGTGAGCGGACGGCGGGAGAAACAAAGCTGTTGCTCGACTACTACCAGCAGTATTTTTCCCAAATAGGGCCAATGAAGAAATTTAAAAATAAAAAGGCAATGTTTGCCAAAATAGCGGCCAACATCACAGAGGCTGTCGGGGTCCCTAAAACAGGGGACCAGTGCTGCAGCCGCTACAAAACAGTCATGCAACGAAAAAGAAGCGCTGCAGCACATAACAAATCGGGGAATTCTCCTTGCGACGTTTACTTTGAAGACGACATAGCCAAAATACGTTGGCTAGATGACAGCCTTGAGCCAGAAGAGCTCAGGGACAGCCCTGGAATAGTTTCTATTAAAAGACCGCCCAGCTAAGCGTCGACGAGCCAATCGTCGACAAGCCAAGCATCGAGGAGCCAGGAGCTGACAAGCCAAGGTTCAACTAGCCAGGAGTTGACCAGCACAACGAAGGAACCTGAGCCCAAAAAGCCGTAAGTCTCGGCTTCTAGAATGCTGGAAATGAATCACTTCTTTGATGCAATAAGCAAAATTCAGGAAGAAAAAGAAAAAAAACGAACTGAACGCGAGAATGAAAGAAGGAAGCGTCATGAAGAGAGGCAAGAACAGAAGGAGCGCATTCGGCAAGAAGAAGCAAAACAGCATGAAGAAAAAATGAAGCTTTTGAGCCGCTTTCTTGGCTTAGACAATGAATGATTCCAGTGGCCTAAAATACTATTAGCATGTTGAAATAAAATGTGCAGTGCAAAACATGTGCTTGTGTGTATATAAAGGGGGCTGCGCATTGGTGCACACACACAGCCTCCCAACTACTGTGGGGAACTAAAGGGCTAGTTCAGACAAAACAGAGAATTATGGTGTTATTTCCCACAATCACTTTGCAGGAGCTTAGTCAAGACTTTTGCACGCTTAATTTCGCCAAGCTTGTGCAAAGCTCGCTCCTCATCAGTTTTATCACTGGTTATCAGTGCAGTTCTCCCACTGAATAGCATTGGGTGCTCCATCATCATCATTATCATCATCTGGCTCTTCATCACCGTAATCAATGCACAAGTTATGAAGGATACAGCAGCTTATGATAAACTTATTTAGCCAGTGGATAGTGTGCAACTCCAGGTACATGAGCTGCCTGAAGCGCTTCTTGAGTGTGCTGAATGCATATTCAATGAGCACTCGTGTGCCTGAAAACTTAAAATTGAAGCCTTTTTGTTGCTTATTCATAGCACCGTAATCCCTGTATGGTGTCAACAGGTACTCCCGCAGCGGATATGCTGCGTTCCCTAATATATGATAACGGCCCAGACATACTGAAGCTATGTTCTTTGAAAGAGGCGATAAGCTAAACACATGAGAATCGTGCATTTTGCTGGAGGTTTCAGTGAACGCATCGAAGAAGCGCCTCTTGTGGTCACAGACGGCTTGCAGCGTTAGTTAAAGGTAATGGTGCCTGTTGCAGTATGTGGAGGCAACCTTGTTGGCGGAGCACTGTATCTTGACATACGATCCATCTATACAGCCAATAACAGCAGGCATTCCAGACACCTGCAAGCAAGTTGTACTCTAATGAGTGATATAATCCATGCCTGAGCAAGAAATGAGCATTTGCGAGGAGTTTTAACAGAAAATACTGGTGCTCAAGCCCATTAACTCACAATCCCAGCATACGCTTCATGACTCAGCAGAATATATTTTATGTTAAAGATGCAAAATGCAAACCAAATTCAACTTTGAGAACTAGTTAAGATAACATACATTGCTGTCCACACCATATACTACACGTTTTCTTGCTATCCACCTCACTTTTTACAATGGTAAAATGGGAGAGAAAACAAAACAAAGCCTGCGTATGTTTTTTCTTAAAGGGAGTTGAAGTACGTAATTGCAATTTAATTCTTAAATTTAAAACCAAACCTCGTCCATATTGTATCGTACATTTGAACAGAAATGACAAAGCATGCAGCATCATTCGCATGCAAGGAATCGACTGTGACTGCAGGAGAGACATAAGTTGAATGTTTCGAACACAACTGGATGATGCTCGGTATTATCATCACGACCTATTACATTTTTCTTAAAGTCCCACCTCAGCGTAAAATTGAGCTTGAAATAACCCACAATAAAATGTGCACTCGTGTTTGTGATATGATCAATATAGCTTGGCCGGCCAATATTATTGGTCCTCACGATAAATAAAATCAAAACAAACCTTCTCAAAACTGCTAGTGAGGTTCTCCAAGTCGGCGGAAAACTAGATCATTGATGGTACCAGCCTCATCAGGAACTGCGCTACTCTCTGAAGAACTCTGTACACGGTGCTTTCTGACATGTCGAAACGGCTTGCCACGTCTCGCATGCAGGTTTTGTTGGCTTCGTACCTGCGCAGGGGGTTACAGGTACCCGAAAGCAAAGAAAAAAAAAACAGCTTCAGATCACACTGCACTGTAAGCAAAGGCCTCATAGTCAAATGCGTTCTTGGGCAGGCATCGTACAAAGAAAAAAAAGGGGGTGAAGGTGGAGAGGTGTAACTAACCAGATAAATGTCAAGACATGCGTTTCCGCGGATTTCGCTTGAATTCCTCTGTGCTCGAAGGGCACATTGACGAGACCGCAAACTCCGCGACCAACTTTTCGGCTACAGGTCGAGCCAGCCTAAAGTGCCTCCGGAACTGCTCAAGAAAAGAAACAAACGAAAACACCACAACGTGTTAAACCTTGAGCATAATGCTTTCCTTCTTTTTTACTATTTCTTTACCTCGTGGTCCGAGTACTGCCGAACGACGTCCTCGATGAAACCGACGACTTTGGGCCTCTTCGCGGGAATGCGGAACAACTTGTTGAATTCCCACTCGTAAGCGCAAGTTTTAGCGTCGCTGTCACTGTCCGACGAATCACTCGTGTCGGTACTTGAGCTTTCCGACTCGGAGCTGTCGCTATCGAGTAGAAAAGCATTGCCACACGCTTTGCTAAGGTAGCCGAGCCGTCCATGCCATCCGCCATTATCAACACAACTGATGATGATGATGATGATTAAAGGCCTCCCCTTTGAATCGGGGTGACGGCATGCGCCAACTAGCCTACCTTAATAGTTCGAGTTTAAATTTTGTCCCTCAACTCGGATGTCTTTTTAATTTTGCCCAGCCGCTACTCTTGGCTGGAATGTTATTTTATCGACTTCTCTGCTTTTCCTCCACCAATACTCCAGCCGCTGCTTAGTAATACCTACTGCTGACCAGTTAATGCTTCCATCAACCGCGAAGCCCAGCGCCTCGGGAAGTGTGACCTTCCCCCCATTTCTATCCGGCTGAATCTTTGGCATTCCATGACTATGTGGTCGATTGTTTCTTTATTTATGCCACATCCAACACATGTCTCATCCTGTGACGAATATTTGCTCCTGTAAGTTAGAGTTCTCAAGCAGCCAGCCCGCGCCTCAAAGAGCAACGCACTACCTTTATTGTTGTCATAAAAGTTCTCTTTCCGGATCTCTTGTTTGCTTGCCTTGTAGATTCCCAGCGATCCCTTCTTTTCCATCCTCTCTTTCCACATGAGCGTCTCCGTCTCCCTCACTTGCTTTTTAACTGACCCCCTTTGCTTATTTGCCGCGGTCAAGTTATATTTAGTCGCCAGCTTTCGCGTCCTCTTCCGCCATTGGGTGTCCACACTTTTCAGGTACAGGTATCTGTGCACTCTGGCTGCCCAGTTCTTCTCATCTAAATGTCTAAGTCGCTCCTCAAACCGTATTTTACGTTGTGCTTCCCTCGCCTCAAATGAAGCCCAACCCATATCGCCTTGTACAGCCTCGTTTGTAGTCTTACTGTGAGCTCCCAGAGCTAACCTGCCGACTGCCTTTTGGTTAACCTCCAGCCCCGACAGGATATCTGACTTTAAGCATAATACGGCATTAGAGAACGTGAGCGCCGGCACCATTACCCCGTTCCAGATGCCTCGTACTACCTCGTGCTTATTGTGTCCCCAAAGTGCTCTATGTTTCATTACTGCTGCATTTCGTCTCCCTTTCAGTTTGAGGTGTTCTTCATGAGCATTCAGGTAGCTTTTTCCTTCATTAAGCCAGATCCCCAAGTATTTGTACTTATTTACTAATGGTATGTCTTCCTGTTGTATCCTTATTGGTGCTACATGAGCTTCCTCGTTGAATACCATGACTCCAGATTTCTGTGGGTTAAAATGTAGGCCTAGGTACGTTGCCTCATCACCACAAATGTCAGCCAGTTTTTGAAGTTCTTCCGCATTATCCGCCAGCAGCACTATATCGTCTGCGTACATCAATCCCGAAATCCGTTGCTCCACTAACACTCCATTGCTTCGGTGTGACAAATCAAAGCCCAATCCACTCTCCTCTAGTCGTCTTTCCATTCCTCTCATGTACAGTGTGAACAGCAATGGCGAAAGAGGGCACCCCTGTTTTAAACCTCTTCGAATGTACACGGGCTCTGTGTATGTACGCCCTTCCCATGTAATGTGTGCCTTGTTATCCTCATATATTGCCCTTAGCAGCCCTACAAATTCCGACCCAATCCCCTCCTCTTCCAGTATATGCCACAGCAATCCCCTGTCCACGTTGTCATAGGCACCCCTTATGTCCAGAAACAGTAGCCATGTTGGTCTGCCCTGTGCTGCCGAAATTTCGATGGTCTGGGTTATGACGAAAAGATTGTCTTCCAAGCGTCGACCCGGCCCAAATCCATTTTGCAGTTCCCCTAAAATACCGTTACTTTCAACCCACTTCAACAACTCGGCTTTGATGGCTTGTATAGCTAATCTATAGAGCACTGACGTGACTGTAATCGGCCTGTAAGAGCTCGCTTTGTCCCTTTCTCCCTTGCCTTTGTAGATCAAACTCATTCTACTTTCGCGCCAGTGCGCAGGAATCCTCTTGGATTTTATAGCGCGCTCGATGGCTCCATACAACTGCGCCTGTCCCGCTGGTCCCAAATGGTTGATAATCTCTATCGGGATTCCATCCGGTCCTGTTGCCGTACTTTTGGGAACCCTGTGTTCTGCCTTTTTCCAGTCCAAAAATTCGATATTAAAATTTTCATCTGCCACTCGTTTATTTGCCACCTGTGTCCAGTTAGCCGCCCTCTCGTGTGCTTGGCCGAAAGTATTTCCTATGACTCCATGTAGGTATTCTAATGCGCTGTCCCCCAGGAGAATGTTACCGTCCCCGTCCTGTATCTGAGTCTGCATCTCTTTAGTCGTCGTTCCCAATGCTTTCAAATGGTTCCAGAATTTTTGGGGGGCGCTCTTATCCTTCTTACGTATGTCTGATACCCATTTCTCGCTCGCAGCTTTAATCTTCGCTTGTACTAGTTTCTGCACCTCAAATTTCTTTTCTCGGTACCGGCTCCACCGTAACTGCACCTCATCATCCTGATATCCCATTTGCTTTGCTTTTCTGTGCAGTCTAGAGGCCCGTCGTTGCTCTTCAATAGCCAGTTTAATTTCCTTGTCCCACCAGCTTCGTGGTTTCCGTTTACCCCTCCAGCGGTTTTTTTTCCTTACTTTGTTTATTTCCTTTTGTATACTGCTAACAACCTCGTCATATTCCTACACCTTTGTTGGCTGTGCTTCTAATTCTCTTTCGATGCTATTGACGATGTCTGCTATCTGCTTTTCGTTTACTTTCGGGAGCCCAACCTCCTGTGTTTTCTTCCTAGCCCGCTAGCCGCCGCGCCAGCCACGCCCCCAAGCAGGCAAACGTGTTAAAGGAAATGCGTCACGCTGAGTTCCGGTCCACTCCACCGATTTCGGCGGAGCAGTTTTTCCTGCTCCACGGAGGCACTCCCGCTCTGAATCCCCTCCGGCTCTCTCATTGGAACTTTTGACTCTCGCTCTCACTCTGTCATTGGAACACACTTGCTCTGAAAGGAGCAGAAAAACTTGCTCCGACACCGCCATTGGAATTCAACATTAAATTATTCTGGTGAATGGAGGGTACGACGACAATAAACATCACTTTTGAAAGTTGCACTCGCCGTCTTATTACAATGCATTAGCAGCCGAGCAAGACCAAATTCTTTCGTGCGTCACTTCAGGCATATCTAGAAACAGTTAAACTCGCGCTTACATGACCGGACGAACCACACTTTGGCTAGCAGACGACGCACAGAGCTAACCACGCTTCGTCACTTCGGCCATTTGCCACCAGGCGGCTACTCTGCGAATAATCATTTTTTTTTTTTGAATATATATGTACAGTGTTTGTCACGTCTTTGATGATGTAGTGGTCGATATTCGCGGATGGTTCACGGTTTAGCGATGAAACCCCCCAGCGCTTCGCCCCACTCATCATCATTCTATCCGTATATAAGCTGCGATTTTTTTTGTGTGTTGTGTTAGAAAAAGACACCATAAATGTGCATTTTCTGGGGGAAAGTGCACGCTTCTTGCGCTTTTCTTATGGGATCACCACGGTCCCAGCCATAACGTAGAAAACTATGTTCCCATCACTTCCCTGTCTTGAATGGCGTGCGTGCTATCCCGCTGTCAGCGCGACATATTATTCTTGACAGGAAAAACGGCAAAAGCCAAGTTCTCAAGAAATGAAACTCGAGCAAGCCAGTGTCAGAAATACTCCTCTAATACTCAGTATATAATATGTTGATCAGCAGTTCCACTCAATGCATGGATGTAGGTGACGCAAACTAATAATAATAATAATAAAAATAGTGTCTCGCATCGTAACCTTTACCACTGCAGGCATTGCATATTTGATGCCGCTTGGCGCAAAAAGCCACTGGGTACTTTGTGTCTGCGTTGTTTCAAGCCGAACGTTACTGAAGGCCCTAGATTTTGTTGCCCTGAAAGAAATATAGGTACTGATTCGATGATACTCTATGGATCCTCTAGTGCCATTTTTTTGCAACTCTCGCCCAATCGTTCGCATTCGCATTGTCATTGTGAAAAGTCAACTACGTCACACTTGTCACGTGTCTTTACGTCACGAAAAAAAATGGCTGATTTGGGTCGGTGTCGTCTGCTTACAAAAGAAATTCTGCAGAACGAATTGATCAATTCAATCACGTACGTTTGCGTGGATTGCGATGGTGAGTGGCCGGAACGGCTGTCATCAACATTCGTTCGGTCGAGGGCCGCGATTCGCTGAGCTCGCGAGCGAACACGGTCCGTGTCCTTGAACTTTCCGCCGGTTGTCCTCTTGTGGCAGCAATTTCGAAAGAGGCTTCCATTCATTCGAGCGCCAACGTTCGTGCCTTCCGCTGTGTTCCTTCGCAGGCGTCTTGTGGCGGGCGAACAATGCCATCCCTGGATCCTCGGAAGCGTTATCTTTGCTTCGAAAACTTGTAAGTCTTGGGCCGCTGACGCTGCTTGCGTGTGCGCGCGGTAATTTCGCCTGTGTCGCACGCTATTTTCATCACGCATTCGCAGGGCAAGAAAGTGCTCTTCGTGACGAACAACAGCTCGAAGTCTCGGCGCGGGTATCTCGCCAAGATGCATCAGTTGAAGTTCGAAGCGAGCCTCGTAAGAAAGACAACACCGCTTTTTTTCTCGTACGAGTACAAATTTCAAATGCTGTACAGTACATACATGCATGAGTGCTTGATCCTCACCCCTTCCCCCTATGACAGGACGAAATAATTACGGCACCCTACTGCGTTGTGCTTCACCTGAAGCAGTTGAATTTCACCGGAAAAATTTATCTCGTCGCCAGCACCGGTCTTCGCGACGAACTCAACGAAGGGGGATTTACGACGCTGCCTGTCGGAGTACGTATATGTGAATGCACTTCTCCATAAATCGATGTTTTCTTATGATACATGTTCTAAAGATGAAACGAATAAGATGTCTGCTATTATTTGTATTGTATGCTGCCCTCGGCATACATTACCTCGTGTAGTAAATCCATTGGCCTCGTATGTACTTGCATATCCATAAACTGTTCAATCAGTGATAGCTATTCAAAGCAGTTGTATGAACACCTACATTAATGATGTGAACTGCTCGAGCATCTTGCTAAATTTAAACAGAATAAAAGTTGTATATCTCATTAAAAAGCTGTACATGTGTCCACGCTAGCTGATCTGATGTGTTCTAGAAATCGCTTCTTTTGCTACGAATTGTTTCTGTAAGTGTATGATTTCTCTCAATCTTGGTTTGAACAGTTTGGCTTGCTCAAAGTGTCAGTTAGCATGATTATATGTACACTATCAACACACTGGAACATTTTCTTGCTAAAAGGAGTATTTTCACTGTTTTCTAAAATATACATTGGCATTGTCTAAGCTAGCACGATGAAGAAAAATACTCTAAATGAACAATTACATTTACCACGATTACAAGATTGTTGGGAACCATAGGTATACGAGCATTGGATAATCTGATGGGGATGATTGACTATATGACATATACATTCAGCAATGTATAATTGCTGGAGCAACTTTGCTGTGCGTCTTATATATAATGAAAGTGGTTAGACAAGTAAGGCTCGTATTCTACAAATGCCAAACTGGACGTACCCATAGTTTATGTAACTTATAATGTACAAATAAATATAATGTCATGTTTATCTACCTGCTCTAAACTGTACCGTCGAGTGACAAGCTAAAGTGTACACACGCACAGTGTTTGGGGATGCCGAATTTCACCACGGTGCCTTCTTCCCGCCCCCTTCTCCATCCATTGAGCGGGCTCCATCCATTGAGCTTTGCGTGGGCTAAAGATGAAAGATAGACAATTTTTGGGATACAATGTCAAAGGTTCTTTGCTGCCATTATCATCAATGACCTGCATAGACATTTAAATCCCACACTTTAAACGACGACATTGATCCAACTGCATGGACGTCGGCAGGATTTTGTGTTCGGGGGTGCAAACATGCAGTGCATCGTTGCTGGGTAGGGGTTTAGCTCGGGTGGGGGGGCAAGTGCTGGTGTGGCTGGAGTGGGGCAAGTACCCGTTTTGCACCACCCTGGCGATGCTCATGTCCAGCCGTATAAAGGTGTGGGGCATAGTACATAGCCTTCCTCCCTGCTCCTTGAGCACATGCCTCTGTAGTGGGACGTGGCTTGCAGGCGTATATTAAACTGAAGCTTTTTAGCGAATCGCCTCCTGTGACTGTGGCTGCCGCCGTCTTGCCAAATAGGCGCAAGCCTGACATTCATTGTATTTGTGAGACCACATTCGTGCAAGACTGTATGCACGCGGCAGTTTTCATCAAGCCATGGGAGTAGGAATTAAATGAAAAAAAAATATATATATCGGCCGCACCGACCTTGCTCGTCGCACTTGTCTCATCATGTCACTTTTTGCCTTTCTTTCCTTGGCAAACATCACGTAGGTTGATGTGATGACATCATGTTGCCTCCTGAAATCTGCATTTACTTGAATTGCTCTTCGCAGATTAGATTAGATTGTGCGTAATCTTACACACAAACATTTCATCATGTTGGCATTGTGACTGGTGTGGTACATGAGCATCACATTTATCTTTATATAATTGAGGCAACTGTGTCATAAGAAGTTCATTTGACAATAGATTTCAACTTGTTAATGATAATAGTAGTTTTATTTCTTCCTAAAGTAATAGAGGGACAGGGGAGCTTCAGAAAAAGCTGTCAATAACAGCTTAACTGAGCTGCAGCCCTAAATACAAGGCAACAGCAATAGGCAATTAAAAAGCAAATCATCACATTCATGCGGCTCAAGAATAATAGTAGCACACTGAGGAAAACAGACAAGAAATAGCAAAGATGGTCTTATCTAAATTGTGAGTGTACAGTGCAAAGTGCTTTCTTTACAAAGCATATCTAAGGCCATCACGTGTCATATAAGAGCATAAGAGCACAAATGGCAAATGTAATGAAAATAATACCAACACAGACGATGGAAAAACATTCTATTTGTGCTTGATCATACGTAAAGCATATTTCATGGTACATTCTTATACATGTGTGTTGTACCTGTATAAAACTTTTTGCCACTTAGACAATTTTGAGTAAATCCCTATTATATTTCTTTGGAGCATAGATGACATTATACGTGAGTCTGCATAATCATGTTGTATACCAGTAATTTACATAGTGTCCAAACGACATAAATCACATATGATGGTAGCACTGCTATGTATGCTCAGCTTTTTAACGTAAGAAGGGTTAGTACGGTTATATAGCGAGATCACTGTTAGCTATTGACTGTTGTCGTCAAAGTATCACTGTGTTATTGTGGTTAATTTCTGAATTCATTTTTCAGCCGGACACAACTGGCCCAGACTGGCTGAAGTTTTGTCTGGAAGAAGTTAAGATCGAACCTGGTGTAAGTAAGCACATTCATTCACAGCTCTGCAAAAGCATCATGAAGTATCTCGCAAAATACCATAACCAGGTTAGCAACTGCACATTCCTTGTGCTGGCTTCTTGGCAATTGCTATTATGTCTTGTGATAGCATGAGACATAATATTATCTGCTATCAAGTTGAACAGATAAAAGGACATAATTAATTGCATCAAGAGACACTTGTGTAGATAACGAAATTCAACTTACAAGGTTACATAGAGGCAAAGAAAAGCATATTAGCTGCAAACCAGAATATGAGCTGTGTGTTTTAAGAATAAAACAGGGAATGACTAAGAAACTGCATCTACAGAGAACTACATTCACTGATAATTCTGGAAAAGAACCGTTACTTTAAACAGTCGGTGTGAACTACAGGAGTACGAATGAACATTGAATGGCAGTGTCTAGGTGCTTCACTGCAAATAATATCAAGATAGTCTGTGTACCTTATGTGAACACGATGATTAATACTTAGGCTAAAGCCACTGAGTTCTCACAACTCTTCCAAGTATTAGCGGCGTCTATTTTTACCACTGAAATTCGGTATCATCCACTGCAGGATTGCTTTCTAATAGTGCTATATATAATGCTGGCTTATAAATGACTGGAGAAATATCTTATAATTAATTTACCGAAAGTGAATGTTTTCAAAGAAAGATATCTTACTATAGCGTCTCCTATGGTAGCAACCCCTAGTGGTATCCGTGGTGTAGCGACCATGGTGTTGTGTTGCTAACTGGGAAGGTTTTGGCGACACACTTTGCTCACTCCCTTCCCCCGGTGATGGTGGCCCCTTCTGATCTTCAATGTGCAGAGCTGACTTGTTTCCCTTTCTCCATGAGATGGCTGTAAAGCTTTTACTGCAGTTTTCTATGACACACGCTCGCGAGCATGCGTTATGTAGGTTTGTATATCTGAGAGAAAACACAGCTAGAAACAGGTATAATGTGGCTACATACTGCACAACTTGCTGACGCACTATTGAGATCAAATTGGCTTGGCATTTTGGTTTGACTATTCTTTGCAAGGAAGAAACAAAACACCCCGATTTCACACTGCATGCTGCGCTAATTTATGACCCCCACTTTCTCTTGCTTCCACCAATCCACGAGGGGTCCCTGAAATAGCTATGGTTGAGACTAACTGCTCTAGAATTTGCTAGTATTGCAACATTTCAAACTGTAGGGAGTATGGGCCATGTTACAACATACGAAGACCATCTGTAATGTCTAAGAAAGGAAGGGAGTCAGCCTCCCTTCCTGGATACAATGTATTCAAAAAGCCTTTGTTTGCAATGTACATGGTTTTTATAGCAATGAATCAATGCACCCTCTGGGGGCTCAAGAACGCAAACAAAATTGAAACTGCATATAACACTATCCATGGACACAGCCGCTTTTGAAGTCAGTTCTCATTATCAACTTCAGTGTCACAAATATGGAAAAGACATTTGTTGTCCTAATGTCACATCTAGATGACGTTCACATAGTAAATACTGGAAGTATTATTTTTCTCAGGCCACTTGTTGTATAAAAGACAAGGTTCAAACAGAGGTGAACTTGCAAAACAATGTCCATAACCTTGTATGCGGAGCTGTATTGTTGATTTTTGTGACAAGTACATTGAAGATTGTCATTAAAATAACTTATGTCATCTTGAGCAATACAGTGGTGGGCATAGCCGAAATTGACAACACTTTTCACAGAAGCTGTGGGCCACAGTGCATTCAAACCGTCTCTTTTGACATCCACTTGCATCAGATGTTAGGTCAAGAGCAATCATCATGCAAAATTGCTTTTAGGTTATTATTTAGATAAACAAATGCGAGGTACCCAGATGGTACTGTGGGACCGAACAAAATAATGCTGTTACATTTGGTCATACTTGCTTCATGAAATATATGAGTCATGCTGGCTTTCCCTGATAGGCCCTTGCATACACTGCAGGTGAAGGCTGTTGTCTGTGGCTTTGATGAGCACTTGAGCTTCAATAAGTGCCTCAGGGCTGCGACCTACCTGAAAGACAAGGACTGCCTTTTCCTCGCCACCAACACAGACGAAACGTACCCGTGCACCAACCTGGACATCGTCGTACCTGGTCAGTTCATGAATTCATAGTATATGTAAGCAAGAACTGCACCAGTGCACACCAGGGAACTTAGATGCACACCAATTGTCATAGTTACTGGGTGCACTGGCGCGACTCATTGGCGATGCCATAAGTGAACAAAAGAAGGGGTATTGACCGAGGGGCACAATACAGTTTACACAACCACATGAAGACAGCCGATAATGAAGCCATAGTTTCTAGTTTTTTTTAATTTAATTTTTTAATGATAAGATAAAGAAAATTAAAACAGACAGGAAAACCAACTTCCCCCAAGTTTGGATGGAGCCCACAAGCTTCGCACCACGTGTGTAATACAGCACTAGTGCCATGGTGTTGGCTCTTAGGTATGTCTATCGGTGTAAGATTACTGTGGAATCAGAAAAAGAGAGGTAAGAAATTGAGGGTCTTATTTATTAGTGCAAAATTACTTTTACCATACCTCTTGAGATTTTGCAGATGTTAAGAAAGAAGATGACGCTTCAGCTGTGCTCAGCGGGAGTAGTGATATGGGCCATTCTTCAGCTCTGTAGTGCTTGTACACGCTTGGAATTCCTCATCTGTTCAAGAACTGTGCCTGCCACGCTTGTACGTCTTTCTTTTTTTTCAAAATTCCAACATGTTTTGCCATTTTCCATGGATCTGGTGTGTGCTTTTGCACAATACTGAATTAGATGGTGCAGCCGAACACTCTTTTATTTTGTTAGACACAACCGTATGATGTCATCACACAGGATGCCAAAAGGCATAGAGAGCGATTAAGGTTATGTGTGGAGAGAGAGAGAGAAAAACTTTATTTGCGCATAACGCGGAGCATTCCAAATGGTTGGGCCCCTATTCCAGGGCTCCGCTGGCTCTAGCCATCATCTCTATTCGTTGGACCAGTCAGCGTTGATCAGCAACGGCCGAGCTGGACAGCAGTGCCTCCCATTGTTCCTCTGTGTTATTCATGTTGTGGTGTTCTTCACTGTGATGTGTACACTCCCACGTGATGTAAAACAGAGTTGATGTGGCCCCACACCACGGATATATATCTCTGTATGCGGTGGGGTAGAATACATGTAGCCTGTGTAAGTTCGTGTATGTGTTTGTTTGGATTCTGCGTAATGCCACCGATTCCATTGCAGTGAGGTTCTTATGCGGTGCTAGATACAGTTTTCTATTGTCCCTGTAATACTGTAAAATTGTACCAAAGTTAGGGTCTAGGGGCGTTGGATCCTCTATTGCAGTGTGCTAGGAAGCTCGGTGATTTGTGAAGCCTCGAGCCACGTCATCCGCAAACTGGCTCCCGGTGACGCCCTAGGCCCTGGCGCCCAGACAAGGGTTTGGGTGGAGAAAATATATTTTTAAGCAATGATAAGCGCTACATATATTCAGTCTACATTACAAAGCACACTTTTTATGAATATGTGAGCATTATGGGGCAATTCCTATTTTTTTGTTAATTTTCACATTTAAAAGTTCATTTAAAAGTACTTCTCATGCAAACAATTCTAACTCAAGTTCTCCTGTCTGAAAATACAAATTTTTATAGGAACATAAGTTTTGCCCACTACAATGTACCAAAACAAATGAGATCATATGGATAATAAAACAGTGTAAATAACCAAAGATTTATGCACTAACACTAGGGGCACTTTGATATAAGTGGCCGCCATATCGATCTTTTGGCACGATTTTACTCACTGAGGTTCATTGCTCACTCATTAATGAGATAAGAAAAAGTGTCAAGTTTTAGTAAAAAACTTTATTAGCAAAAAGTCATGCTTGTTCGCATGCAAAAAAAATGCTGAAAATGTCAGTTCTGAAATTTTTTAAAAATTTGAACTAAGAGCAGCACCTACAAAAGGTGATCGGGAATGTTGAGATCCTCAGTAGTTGTAGCTAGTTCTACTTTGAACCTTAGTTTTGTCTGCCTTTGATCGTATGGCACCGCACTATTTTTTTCAGCCTTCTTTGCAGCATCATGCTTTCACAATGCAGCTAGGCTTGATGCCAACTTGCTTCAAGATATCAAGTGTGCGTCTGTTGCTATTACTGGAATGACATACAGCATCACGCAAATGAAAGTCGATGATTGGCATGCTCACATACATGTCTTGTATAGGGCTTGCATGTGCGACCAATACGTGTGTTGGCGTCTGGTTCATTCTTGCAAAAAATAAGCCTTCCATCTTTTTAGGTTGCGTTATAATGGGGCATATGTAACGAAAAATAGATTTTGAGATATTGATAGTTGAAAAGACAAAACAACTTTATTTTGTTTTTGTTCAAAAAGAAGATGCAGTGAACATCTTAATATCGCAACCAACCATATCCTCAACTACATCAGCTTTTTACTTCTTTTTGTGTTTTCTCAGATTACTGGCTTGTTCTGTCATATTATGTGTCTCTCTAGTGGTAGAATAAAGTCGGCGGCCGTCAATCTCACCTAACCATATCACGGTGTTGGCCTTGGTGTTGTTCCATAGGACTTTGAACTTCGAGAATGTTTACTAGAGGTTTAAAGTTAGAACAGCTTTTAAAAGTGGCAGTTATGAGGATATACATTCCAAAGATTACAATTCATTCTGTTTTCTATAAGTGTCATGGTACCTCCGCATTCTATGAAGGTAGTTATTCCTAACCGCCTCACTGCATCTCCATGCACATCTCACACAGACAAAGCAAGTGGACTTGGCAAATGCCGTGCGTGTTATGAAAAACTGCGCTATGTGCCAGCCTACTACATAAAATTCGGTTAAGCTCAAAGAAACTATCGGTTTCAGTTTCAAGAAAATTTAATTAAGAGCTTGGGTTTTGCGCAGCCTGTGAAATGGGAGCGTTGTTGCTAGTCAGTTTGTCTCGAAAACTTAATTCTTTTGGCTCAATCACAAAATGCCGGAAAACGTGTGGGGCATTGCATATCGTTAAGGAAGGCCTTGTTATACTAGGCAAGCAAGAAACCGAAATTCGATTTATTTTCTAAGTTTTACCCTACCTCAAGTCCTTAACTATGAAGTGGAGTCTTCACGGCATAGCACTTCAACACTGCAGTGAAGTTGCTTTTACAGGGAGGTGTATGGGAAGAAATATACATGCTTTGTTCATTTCGAGAAATTTTGAGCAATCTAAATTCGTGTTGAAGAGATTTAAAATACTGCAATATTTCTTTGATTATTTGAAGCACTTGAATATTTGCCCATTCCTACGGGGAACCTCAACTTTTCTCTTCGCCCATCTCAACAGTTACTGCAACTCGAATGCCTCATGTTTTGCAGGGTCCGGCTGCATGCTGGCAGCGGTTCGCACAGCCGCTATGCGTCAGCCCACGGTTCTTGGAAAACCGGAGCAGCACATGGCCGATTGCATCAAGTACGTCTGCCCAGACCTGGTGCCAGCAAAGACACTCATGATTGGAGACAGGTAAAAACTTTTTTTTGTGTGAGCGAAATATGGAGACTATACACTGTTTCACACATCAGGCACATCACACATTAGGTGCTGTGGTGGCTATCAAGACTTCTTGCAGTATATGCGCCCACGCTCAGAAATAGTTAAATGTTCTTATCATCCAGAATAGAATTTTCTGTTTATTTGTATGGCCAGTACTACTGTGCCTTACAAGCATACAAATACCATTATACGTCTTTTGTAATGCGGCTGGATTGCTTAGCTTCTGTCTGCATTGGTTTTTTTGTATTTCATTTGCAGCCTGTCCTGACGCTGCGTCACTCGCACGCTCGTGCTCGGCTCGCGTGAGCGTTTACTTCTACGAGAGCCAACAACTAGATTCGCAGAGTTACATGTTCTTCTGACCGAGCTTCTTGTATAGCTTCCACAACTTTGCACTTCATGTGTGAAACAAAGTATAGCTTTTGAACATGAGCTGGGTTTAAACTGTCGTGAAACTTGCACATTTCAGCAGTTTTGTAAATGGTACTGTGAATGTTGACAGGGTCCTCTACTGATGCTTTGTCATTAAGCTCTCTTTCAAAATGTGTGATTAGTGTGAATGGAGTTTGCTGTTACATGAAGGTCCTAAGGTGCTGGCGCAACAAATGAAGTGACACTATATGTGTGAACACAGAGAAAGAGTATTTATTGCTCCTTTTGTGTGACAGCGGTAGCTCAAGGCGACATAGGCATGAGGGATAATTCCTCAGTGAAAGGCGCTAAAGCACTGAACAAGTGCCACTCACAATGCCAGGCTGCTGAGTAAATGTTTATCTCTTGTATCCTGCTGGTTGTAGTCTACATCATTTGTAAATGCAACCTTTTGAAGCACACCTTTGATAGACACGATTCGTCTGTATACCTGGTGCTTTCCTGTTCGTAAAGGTCATGATGCAAGTTCATGCTGTGTTCTTCATGACGGCTGTGGCACAATCGTCACAACATTTCCATTAACATGTAGACCAAATTTGTTACAGAAAAAAAGAGCAGTACTTTTGAAATATTTTTTCTATAAACAACACCGAAACGACATTCCGGGAAGTTCAGAAGGCAGCCACATGACCAAAAAATTTTTTATCTCCGAAATATTTTAGCAGTTCACTGTTTTCAATGCCATAATTCAGCAAGATTTCTTTCGAATACATTTAAGATGGTCGCTGAAATAGCTGGGACGTTTAGCGTGAAATGACTCATTTGGGAGTGTCTCCAAGTGAGAGAACAGCATACATACCGTGGAAAGGAAACCTAGTGGAAGTCATTCGTGACGAACTATTATAGCCACTTGCTCCCGGGTCGCAAGTCATTCTGAATGTGATTGTACATGGTAAGATAAGATAAAGAGCTGTATAAATAAATATCTGGTGCTAGAAATGATAGTAGTGAAGAATTGGGAGCTCTAGTCACTACATAAATTGTGTCACCAACAGCAAGCCTTGCAGTTTTGCTGGACAATATTCAACAACGATTAAATTAGGCATTGCATTCTATTCTGACATGTTTGTAGACAAACATAAACAGGTAAGGATATTAGCTGTACAGTGGTGATCCTGAGCGCTCACTAAATTGAAGTGCTGGCAGGTTGAAGGAGTAGTGTTCTATGTAGACGATAAGGAAAAGTGTCGTGTATCTTCTGAAATAGGTGCAGTGTGGCAATTTGTCCTTGGCGTGTGGGAGAAGGATGATCGAGCAAGGATCTAATTTTGCTGATGCGGGGCATACACTAGTCGTAATTAAACCGGATGATAAGTCATGCTGCACGGTCTTAAGAGTACCAGTGTCAATGTGTTAAGACTGATGTAGATTCTAATGACATACACTATACTGCTTACTCATAGAAACCATAGTGTTTCAGACTATATTACCTAGAAGGAAATCTCGCACCACTGTCTATGCAAATTTCTTAGAGTGCAATATGCTGTCATGATAATGATGGCATATAATCTGCAAGGCTTGCATTAGCTGGTGTTAAGTGAGGTTGGGCTAAAAGTGCATATGGCTGCGAAAGCAAACCCTCTCTATGACAAAACCTTCATACACAGATCTCATTTGCCCGCACTATGTTCTAGAATAGAAGTTTGCTCACCTGTTTGGCATAACCAAGCTGCTGTAGAGTGAACGCTGACCCTGTCGTCTGTCTTCCAAATTTAGCGGCTGCTCGCTAGTTTTTACAATTCATAAAAGTGTGCATCAAAGCATAAGTTCTCAAAGTAAAGTTATACTTTTTTCAGTGTAATGCTAAGGAAGAGCAATTTCACTATGGGCTGCTTCACTACGAAATTAATCATTTTCATGCAAGGAATGTGTTGAAGCCAGACATGTCTGTAAGCTGTCCGGGCCCTTCATGAACAATGCCTATCCTAATTCGACGCATTCTAGCATTGTCGTGCATACTACAGCGTCACAGTGCCTCTACTAAACGCTAATGTAGGAACGTTTCGTAGGCTTGATGAGGGTGGCGATATAGGACAGCTTTTTCCAATAAAGCCGAGCAACACGTACAAATCATCTTCAACCTTTGTCATGTTTTTAGCCCAAGTAGCCTAGCTGGCACAAACTATGTTAATGAATGCTCTTCTTAACTTGATGCACTGACAGGAAAATTTCAAATTGTCATTTCTTTAGTTTTCTAGGCTCATGAGGGCTGAGCCTCAAGAGCTTATAAAATCTACGGGAAAGCAAGAAAGCACTCTGAAATATAAATTACATGATTTTAAAAGCAAGTTTCAGTTTTTGCTGCAACCTGACATCAAAACACGTTATGAGATTTTGCCATGTGCTCGCATAACATATTGTGATGTTCCCACGCCGCCACAGCCGCTCTGCTTTGTGGCTCCCTGGGTGACGCTCAAGTGACCATTTTGAGTGTTTACAGTGATGCACAATTAAGTGGCCATTAGGAATATTTGATGCCTTATGTAAACAAAACTACCCTTACTTGTGCAAATTGACACTGTAGCCTGAAGTCACGATACAGTTCAACCACTCAATAACAAGAGCCCTCAAGGACGAAATTCTCGTGGCAAAGAAGAAATCTGGCCTTCCCGGCGAGCATTCTCGCATTCAATGCATTTGCCCCCTCTCGCAGCGGCGAGGTTTTACAAAGCGCTACCGCAAATGAAAGTTTCAGGTAGCAATCCGCAATGTTTTACTTTCAACCCTTGAGCTAGTCGGAAACCCAGAAGTTCGAAAACTGCAGCACTGCTCATTCGACAAGTAGGGCTCATACATTTCTGCCACCATCATTGGTGCTGCTATTTCTTTTTACGATTGGTTCGATGTTAATGATAGGGACAACTTACATTTTTTTCGCGGAAATCAGTTTTTGCAAACGCCTCTGTTGGAAACTATGTCACCACATGATGTTTTGAATGGCAACACCCACGAAAGTGACGTCGTGTTGACAGACATTCTGTAAACTGGCTAAGTGCTTGCTGCTGTGCCCGATGGATCCTATCATCGAAAGTGTGCGCAAAGAATATGAGAGGGATGAAAGCAAGAAAACACAAAAAAGGCAAGTAAGCTGGCACAAAGTTTTTGATGCTTCTAACATCATTCGAAATTTCCTCAGTGTCCACGATAATGACAAAGCCATGCGAACCTTATTAAGCTGCGAGGCTCGAGCCATTAAGCTCCTTAGAAATACCTATTAAGAAATAAAGCAAGATCAGTGGCTTCTTTGAATAAACTTTGGTTGAGCAGAGTAGTTGGTGTGGGTATTTTTGTTTTGTTTTCACAATAACGAACAAAGATCGCTTCCCCATCCCGGCGATTTTGTTATTGAGGGGTTTGACTGTAGTGTCACTGTCACTAGGTGCGCTACGAGAGAATAGTCTTTTAATGCCAAAATAAGGTATGTCATAAGCATTTACACTTTCTCACAACTAGGGGCAGATCCAGCCACTCAGTCAGAGCGAGATTTTGGCTTTTTTGTTTTGTTTTTAGCAGCATAAGAACTCCGTCTTAGCATAAGTACTGTTAACGCCTGATCACCTTGGTGCCCTTCGTCTGTCCTAATTGGATGTATGTGGACGAGAAGCCTTGAAGAGAAGTGGTGGGGGAAGTGCTGAAATAGTCTTTGGAGGGACCTTGGCCCCCCCACCCTCTGGATTCGAGATTCGCTGCTGCTAACCACTTGGCTACCACTGAGGTTTGAGGAGCCGAACCACGAGATTGAAGTAACTGGAACAATAAGAACGGGGTGGAGGACATTTGGCAAGCACTCTCAAATTATGACTGGTAGATTGCCACTAGCCCTCAAGAGGAAGGTATATAACAGCTGTATCTTCCCGGTACTTAGCTACGGAGCAGAAACCTGGAGACTTACAACGAGGGTTCAGCTTAATTTGAGGACGGCGCAGCGAGCAATGGAAAGAAAAATGGTAGGTGTAACCTTAAGAGACAAGAAGAGAGCAGAGTGGATTGGGGAACAAACGGGGGTTAAGGATATCATAGCTGAAATCAAGAAGAGGAAATGGACATGGTCCAGGCATGTAACCTGTAGACAGGATAACCGCTGGTCATTAAGGGTAACTAACTGGATTCCCAAAGAAGGCAAACGGGTTAGGGGGAGACAGAAAGTTAGGTGGGCAGATGAGATTAAGAACTTTGCGCATGTAAATTGGCAGCAGCAAGCACAGGACCTGGTTAACTGGCGGAACATGGGAGAGGCCTTTGTCCTGCAGTGGACGTAGCCAGGCTGATGATGATGATGAGGTTTGAGCAGTTGTATTGGTGGCAATGTCCACAGGCACCCCGACAAAGAGGGCATACAGGAACCACTGAAGGGAGCTGGGTGTGGCTGATAGAGGCCGTGGGGAGGGAGGGGGGGTGCGATCGCCCCCACTGAATTTGCCGCTGCGCTTAGCCACGTACAGGAGATTTCTATGGCAGAGTAAACTCCGCTTTGAAAATTAGTGTCAATACTCATTCAATATTACTGGCACATGCACAGGCTAAACACGGACATCATGATGGGCCGTCGAGCTGGCATGAAGACTCTTCTCGTGGGATCCGGCATCCATCACCTGGACGACGTACGCAAGCTGGTGTCCGAAGGGAAGAACAATGATGCGCCAGATTTCTTCGTGCCCAAACTCGGCGACATTGTAGAGATGCTGGCGTAGCCATTCATGCCACTGTGTTACACATAAGTAGGCGAAAATTCGACTGCTGAATCGTGTCGGACAGTAACTTGTAGACGTCACATACATTCAGGGTAAACCTGGTGGTAGCGTGTGTGTGCATAGGGCCAGGAATCCGTGAAGGTTTATATGAAAGGTAGTCCACACCTAAAGATTGTCAACCTTGTTTGCCTCCCCTATATAGTGGCAGCCAGTAAAAGTCTGTCTGTGACGTTTAAGGTTGTTTATGTGTACAAATGTTATGGTAGATATTTATCAGCTTTACCCGTGGTTTGCGGATTTGTGTCATGGTACATTACCCTCATTTTGTTGGTTCATGCAAGTTTGTCATGTGCAAAAATTAGACGTGAAGTTCTCTCTCTTTGTAGGATTTAAATGTTCTTTTAGAAGATAGACACTAAATGTTAAAAATAAATTAGCAGGGCTCAGTGGCAATGAAGTATGAGAGGTGAGCAACAGCTATCGTTACTAATGGTATAGACGTTAAATAGCTGCGTTTGCAGTTTGATTTTGATCGCCCTCCGTGCTTGAAGATACCCAAACTATTCGTTCAACCATCAAGGTGCTAGACATTTCTGCTTGCTGCATTGCAGAGGCTTTACAGCGAAAGCTATTATAAAATCACAGCAAGGGTGCCATAGTTGTCCGCCGCTGCCAGTGTCTGTAACATCAAGTATGAAACGGGGTTCGAACCTGGTTCCTGTTCGCGCCAGCCCAGTATTCTATTGCTGAGACACACCGGTGCTCGAAACTCCTGTGCACAAAAACATTATACAAACGTTATTTTGGAAGGGAACGGCGTTAATACGGGCGATATGATGGGATCGAAGAGTAAAATGACAATGTGGCATCACAATGCAAATTGTGTAACCAGTAGTCACACTATATGAATTGCATTATGAGTGAGTCGGATGCTTCCAACCCATTGGAAAGGGCTATGCTATAATTGTTCGTAATCAGCCACAGACTCAATTAATGGAGTTGGGGTACCTTGCAAGTGTACTTGTACACCAAAACCCCATGAGGTTTTGCTATGGGTTATAGAAACAGTGTTCTTTCAGCTTTCACTGTGCTTTCCATGGAGGCCTGGCATTTTTTTTTCATAGTGAATCAAATGTAACTTTTGTTTGTGTTTAGTACGCTAGCAGGCTTAACATTCAAAAGGTTTTCGTTACTGCGAAATTCTTGTAGGACTCACAAGTAAAAAATATCTGGCATCCAGCTTGGAATCCACAAGAGGTACTAGAAGTCACCTGCAGACCGTATCTGCATCCCTTGGATGAGAATTGAAGTTCAAAAGCGAATGAAAGGTGATCTAATATAGCAAGTGTGCGCCAAGTGATTAGACGCAATCAAGTGAACAAGGTGTATAAAATGCAAATTAAAGTGAACTAAGGTATATTGAAGGGTGAATTAAATGTGGGCCACATGTTAAATAGTTAAAGTTAGTAAATGTGTATTACATGCAAATTAACAATGCAACAAATGTTAAGGTGATGCGAAGTGAATTGACAGTATATTAAATCTGAGAGCACAGGCTTTTGGCTGTGCTGTTTTTAGTGTTAGCCAAATTTACTGAATTTTTCAAACTATGGTGCTTAATGTTTCTTTATATGAATACTAAATTGGCTAATTAATGGTTTGGCTACTTCATTACTAGACTTCAAAACCGCAAGCAGTTGCCAAATTTCTGTCACTTAAAATAAAAATGGCCAGGGCTTCTTGATCTCTGCCATGCTGAAAGCCTATAGCAGCTGTGGGTTCTGAGGTGAGTGAAACGCTTACCAACAGGCAACCTCTTTGCCTGTCCTGTTTTTCATTCTTCTGAACTACTTTTGCCACTCCCTTTTCAAGATATATATACAGCCAGCCCATTGGTTCACTACAATAACAGGCAAGCCTTATTGTGCCACCTATGTTGTCTCATTGATACGTGCTATAAATGTTACATGCAGAATCATATTAGCGAGATTACATTGCACTGTATGACCTAATCACAACATTTAAAGCACATGCTTGTTGACCCATGGTCATTTATGCTATATTCATCAACTTCGATTATATTCTTTTTTAACAACCATATACCAGTGCTGTTCTAGTCATCTATAGCACTTGTTGCTGTTCACCAAAAGCTTATTGATTCGTAGTTCACATTGGAATATAGGGCTTTGCAGCAAGTAAGTGTGTATGAATTTATTCCTGTACAAACACCGACAAGATATGCCTACAATATACGTGAACGAGCCCTCCCCCCCTTATGGTGAAGGATAATTCGACCAGATTTAGGAGGAGAGCGCTCGCTAGGTCACAGACCGAAATTCGAGATGTTTGGCGTGAGAGCCAATAAAAATGAAAGATGCCCATCCACATTTATAATGAAATGCTTCATTTATCAAGCATTTCATAAATAATGTTAGATATGCATTCAGTGTACCCATTCTTGTGGTTCTTTTTGCACAAGGGATGCTCATCTTGAAAAAAAAAAAAATGTCGCAGAGGAGGATTGAGGGGGGGGGGCTTGCTCGGCATTTTAAGATCATTTTTCGTACTGTGCATATATTATCTATCTCAGGGTTTAATTGACTGTTCAAGATGCACTGTGGCAGTTGCTTTCGTGCCACTGTGCAGTGGTGTGAAAGGCAAAAATCTTTAGTAGAACTAAAGCGGCCGTCCTGTCTTTGCTTTTTCTTCTGTGATTTTGGCGCGAAGTTGACTACTTAATTCAGAAATGCAAAAATCTTTATCAAGTAGAAACAGCTGCAGCTGCGGCACGCTGGCTGAGCACCAAATTGCAGGTTTGATTCCCTCCCACTGCATTTGGATTAGCAAAAATCTTTTAAAAAATGGTCTTGTAGTAATGCCTAGACTTATTTGCAAGTTACAAAGATCTGAACGTCCAGGTGGCTTAAATGAACCTGGTTCGCTGTACATAGCTGTATCTCATAACCAGTATTATTCTGAGGCACTAAATTTCACAAATTAATTAATAAACAATAAAACTTATAACATTTCCCCCCCTCTCTTCTTTTAGTGGAAGTGGCATTTTATGATGGTGATGTGGTGATGGGTGCTGTTGTCCCTCCGATGCAGTAAATCAGAGTACCCGGGGCATATCTTCTGGTACTGTCTAAGAATGGCAACTAAATACAAAGGATGCATTCTTGGCAAGGTGTCACTACAGGTCAGCAAAAGTAAACGGAACTCACTCGGGCTTGCTGAAGAAATATGTTTAGGCCAGGTAAAATGGTCAATGAACTCACGAGGCGACTCACTCAGTCTCAGATCGAGCCGCGAGTCTGACTGAGTCCAGTTGAGGAAAACATCAGTGAGTGCGAGTGAATCCAGCTCAGGAATACTTTGGTGCGTGTAAGCCCAAAGCACAAGATATACTTCTTGCGTGATTCTGAGTTAGTTCCACTTTTGTTTGCCTGTTTGCGGCCATGTATTCACTTGGACTCTTACTCACCAAAATTCGACTCGGTTCTGCTACTTTGATTCACTCGGCAAAATCCTCCTGAGGTAGGCTTACTTCACCTGAAGCTCGCAAGAATTATGCTGAGCCTTGCTTGCGGTACCTTAGTCACCAAAATAGTATTTATCCGAGCTCGTTCGTATGCAGACTCACAAGTATTTGGTCAGCTTTTTTGGTACAAGTTCACAAGAAAACTTTTGCCTCCAAATTGAAAGCAAGTTAAGCGCTTGACTACATATTAATCAATGGTTACTTTTGTGAGGTTGTAATTGGAAACTATCAGTATTGTATTTTTCACCAAAGTGATTGGCAACTTTTTTTTTTTTTTGCAATGTGTACATTGCAATCTGAACTGAAACCATTTGTTACAGAAGTAATGCGCGTGAAACATTTCACATGCACTTGCAATGTAGGCCTAGACCATTGATATCGAAATAGGTAGTGCTTAAAAAACTGGTAATAGTGCAAGATGAAAAAAAAAAAAAACTTGTACTAAAAGCTTAACAGTACGTTATGTTGGGCTAGTTGGTACATATTAGGCTGAAATACGTGGCGCGAGGTTGACAAAGAGAAAAAAAAGACTAGACAGAAGGAGCGCCAACCAATAAACCTAGCACGGCAAGAAGCAGAAGCGATCAAGTGCACGCAATCCTGAGAATTGGTTGGCGCTCTTTCTGTCTCGTCTTTTTTCTCTTTGTCAACCTTGCGCCACGTATTCCAGCCTAATATGTACCAACTAGCCCAACATAACTTACTGTTAAGCTTCATTTCTTCTACAAGGGGCCCTTTCCAGTCTGTTTTACCTTCTACTCAGGCTCAGGATTACATGCACTTGATCGCTTCTGCTTCTTGCCGTGCTAGGTTTATTGGTTGGCACTCTTTCTGTCTCGTCTTTTTTTCTCTTTGTCAACCTTGCACCACGTATTTCAGCCTTGAACTAAGAGGTCGGTTGTAGAGCAAAATTTATAAGAATGTACCATCGACCCCACGTTTTGCAACATTGTGCTATCATGAAAATTGCAGATATCAGTTTTTACAGTTTTTAAACGCAAGGCATTCCATGCAACTGTATTTATCGTGGACATTTTCAAAACTCTAAAATGAGGAATGGCACACGAGGTGATGATTGTGGTGAAGAAAAAAGAAGCCTCTATAGGTGTAAATGTTCGGCAGAGCATATAAAAAGGCGATATTTCCTGGCAAAGATCAATCGCATGTAAGTGTTAAGTGTAAGATCGAAAGGTGGGCTGGCTGATTTAAAATCATTCTAGACTTAAATGCACACACCTATTACAAAATAAAGAGGCACAAGGTCTGCATTGGTGTCTCCACTATCTGTTGAGCTATTAATATTAACATCTATTGTGTACTCTAGACCTCAAACTTCAGAGATTGTCTGCCATGTTTCTGATGTGGTATAATGGCAGCAATAATCACATATTTTGTAGGCTTGTTCGAATTGTAAATTTTGGTATAGAAGCAAAGAGCGATTTTGATTTAATAAATTCAATTCAAATATATTATGTATGTCACATATTACTAAAATATGGTCATATTTGTCACGACCCAACTAACCTGTGCATTATATATATATTGATTGAAACGAGGCCTGTGAAAATGCTATTCTGTTCAATTCAAAGGATGTGACGATAAAGTGCAAGTAAAATATCTCGAATTTTGAAATGTACCATAATTGGAGCATGTGAGCCAGTATAACGAGATTTTAATGATGAATCAATATGAGGGCAACATGTTCAATTAACCTTGATGTGGGGCTTTGCAGCAGTGCAGATTTTTTTGGTTGGGTGTTCTCACGGCTCAACACCCCTTCACTGCACACATCTAAACAAGTGCTTTCATCTCCTTCCAAATGTCAGTTAATTTATTAATAATGCAGTGCACTTGGCCTTAGTTTTAATCATATTGGCATGTCCTAATGCACTGTGTACTCTTGAAGTGTGCACTGTTCAAATTACCTTTAATTCCTCCACATGAAAGGGTATAACTGTGCTATTCTATTTTTATGCATACTTTTGGAGCATTGGATGTCATCACAAGACTAATCATTTGAGCTGCAACTGTTAAATACAATAAAGAGTTGGCTAATTACTTTCCTAGTTACACTGTTGCAACAATGAGCAATGCTTGAGGATTGCCTTGCAGGACTTTACCGATGGCAACACATTCCACTTGTGCCAAACAATCAGCGAAATCAGTGGTTTCCTGGTGCAGGGACTTGGTAATGCAACTGTGACAGGCTGATGCCACTGCAGTTTCACCAGTGTTGCAGTGGACGTTTCCACAACAGCAGTGCATTCGGTGGATTTGCAAGACGCATGCACTGCAGCCAGCACTAGTATGCAAGTGGAAGACCTGGAATGAACATCCCACTGAGCTGCACATAAGCTCAAATTCCAAAATTTTTTAAGTCCTATTAAACAGGACATATTTTCCCAGTCCCTTCAGGTTCTGTTTACTGAAAGTCTACTGTAGTTTCACTCGTGCACTTGAGCAATGTTTTACAAAGGCCGCCCAGCTCATTACGGCAGTCTGCAGTGCGCACCCATCAAAGCAAAATTCTGTGCATCCGCTTTTGAGTAGCTAATGCCACAAATTTCTGAAGTTTGTATTGCACAGATGTGTCATTTTAGGGCAAAATAATGCAGTTTCGAGCCCCACAATTGGTATGTCACAATTTCTGCTCAAGCACTTGCATTGGTGACATTAGCTAGTGACCCAATTGGAAGACACATAAAGCTATTATCTTCAGAAATCTCTATACTCTAAGCTTTGATTTCATGTCTCAATCTATGTACATCGAGCTGACCAATGCAAGCTCATTGCTAGTTCAATCGGCATGTACTCAAAGGCACACCATCAAGAATGCAATGGAAACAGTTTTGCTTTTAGCAAAGGCAATCGTGAAGCCAATGACTACCTGACTGCATTAGAGTACAGTTAGATCTTTTGCAAGGCAAGACAAGAGTAAGCAAACAAAAATCTTCACAGATTATGTAACTTTATGGAAAAGATTGACACAAGGCATTAGTGGTCCTCTGTGTATCTAATTTTCAGGCTTGCACACTGACAACCATTACTGTGCAGGATAAAATATGCAAACTGCTGAGTGATAACTTCAGATTCATTTTGGTAAGCATGCAGTTAAAGCACTGGAGAATGGCAATCCCTTCAAGAATGGAAACAGCAGTGAAATAGTTGAGCCTACTGCCTGTATTGCCTCTTGCAAGAAACACACAGCAGGTATTACAACAGCCAAGTTTTTGAAGCTTGAAAAGTAAATTTTGTGGGCTTATTCTGAACTATCTCAAATGTCATCACTGCATGAAGTGCCAACCCCTGGCCAGTTCAAAGAAACTTGAAACCACCAAGTTGTATGCATAAGTGATGTATTTCAAGTGCTTGTCATATGCAAAAGGTTCCAGTATTCGAGTCTTAATGCATTGCATGCAATGACAATTTTTTTAACCGACAGCAAAACTTCAGTGGTTGGACAATTCTGTAAAACTTATCAGAGTTACCATGGAAATACAATAGTTTTAGGCAGTGATGATTTCTAAGTTCAAATTGATATACATTCTCCAGGGCACAAGTTTTGTACAGTACTTCTGTGTTATGGTAAATGTATGCCAATGTGCCACTTTAACCAATCCAACACTTGCAGCTCTCATGCCACTTCATTGACAAATTACATTTAAAAACTTGCAGCGAGTAAATGTGGGAGTTTCTGCTTGATCAGACCACAGGAAAAACTTGTGTGCACATCTGAACGAGAACCACACAAGAATTACACAAGTCATTCCGCAAGGTCACGTCGGTATGCAATACCTCCCCAGAGGGAAGGTATACACAGCACAACCACCTTTGCCACACAAAACGGGACACTTGCACCGAAATGCACGCACCAGTCACACACATCGTTCAACAACACATTCACACTTCCCGAAAGCAGCACAGGCAAGAACTGATGACGATGAGAAGAGAATTTATTCTGTTAAACCTGAAACTGTACAACCATCTATATTATTAAGTTCATCACAACAAATGACGATATGTGGTGTGTATGCCGAAAGAAAAAAAGAACTTAAACAAACTGAAAACAAATTTTTAACAGCACAAGGATGCGTGAAGAAAACATCTAGAAAAAACCACTGGCTGAGGGCAGGGAATACACAATGCAGGGGGATGCCTTTGTACATCAGTCCCAACATAAGTTAAAGCAGGGATAGTATGGTGGTGGCAGCGTAGTATAGTAGTCTTCGGGGAACTTCTTGGTCCCCTCGTACATATGGTGGAGAACAGGAGATGGTGGTGTTGGGATGAAGGAGTGCGGAGCTTTGTCTTTTCTTGTTTCCTCTTTTCCGTCCTTGCGTGTCACTGCGTGTGCGGTGGATAGTGGCAGCTGCTCGGATGCTCGACCAAGTTGTGCACCTCACGCTGCAGCCTCCTCTGTAGGTGCTGCTTCTTTGGCGGCCTCTTCCTCCTTGCTCTCTTCTACCTTGGCCTTCTTTTCAGGAGTGCCGCTGACCTCGTCCTCGAGTTTGTGCTTCTCGGCCTTCTCGGTGGGTGCAGAGTCAGACTCCTTGTTGGAGTCATCAGCGGCAGCAGCAGCAGCTTCTGTAACGCAGAAGGGCGCATACAGTTATATAGATGTCAAGCTAACAAAAACCCACGGTTTAAATCAACGTAGCACCCCCCCCCCCCTTCCGAGACCACATACCAATAGGCCTGGGTGTGGATTTTGAGTAATAGGTTGAGAGGCATGACACGCAAAAAAGACATGAAAGAGCAGCTAAAACATGAACTCTGTCCGCATTGTCACGGCTTTATACCTGCTACGAAGTGCGAAAACTTGGGCAAGTTGGTGGAACATAACTGAATATACATAGTAGTAGTTATAGTGTAACTACTTCTAGGTTGCACTGTTCGTATATTCCATGCCGTTCATCGCAAATCCCCACAAACTTGCACCGCTTTGTGATAGGAAGCTATTAAAGCTTGAGACCACGCTTACTTTTTTCTTTGACGGTGGCAAGACACGCTACTTTCTAGACGGTTTTCGAATAAGTAGGCTGAAGCTTGCCACAAGAATATAATGCACTGACTGTAATTCGCACTAGGTTAGTCCAACGTGTAATCGTGTGCACACACACCTCCATTTGCTTTGGGTGCCTCTTCAGCAGTCTTCTCTGCTTCCTCCTTGGTCTCTTCTGCACTGTCAGCCTTCTCTTCAGCCGCAGGCTTAGCCTCCTCCTGGAATATAAGGGCAGTGTTAAATACCTCGAAACCTTTGTCCGCATGTCCAATTCGTCAGATAACTTTGGGGGTGTTGGCAAATATGATAAGTACTATTGTAATAGTACCTGCGGCACATTGATTAACTCAAAGCTGAACATATATCCACGTGGTCAAACACGTGTTTTTTTCTATCATACGCACCTCTCTCGAAGAGAACCGCAAGTGTCAAATTATATTTACCGTTTTCGTCTCTGCCACCTTTTCTTTCACCGGGGACGCCTCAACGTCCTTCACCTCCTCAGAAACAACCTCAGCCTGCTCGGTGCTGAAAAAAAAAAAGGAAGCATTGTTAATTACCCAATTACCCTCCCCAACACTACGTATACAGAAACACGCCGAGAGCACGAAATACGTGCTGGCGCGAAGTTTCCGGCGAGATGAAATTACCTAGCCGACGCGCAACGAGAAACCGTCTCGGCGCGACGGGAAATCGGCCAGACGTCCCCACAACCACAGACGAGAGCAAATAATCCTAACGGCAGCGAGACGTCACACGATCCCGGCCGGCTACACGACGCAACGTGCAGCTCGCGGCATCAAGGCCAGACGCATAAGTTACGCCGGACAGACGGCTAGCGGCCGCGCCGTGCGCAAAAAAAAAAAAAAAAAAGCCAGACGCACACCAGAGCCCTCGCATTCTGGCATCCCTTGCCTGCACGTGTTGAGCGTCATACGTATAGAGCGGTAGCTGCAGCAGACCAATATGGCCCTCCGAAAACGGCGCTTCCGACCAAGCACGTTGCTTCCGCGACCGATTCTTTGGCGACCCCCTCCCCAAACCTCCTCACCCTCAAAAGCGCGCCGAAAGTTTTTGCGCTCCCGCACGCCTTTTCAAAATGGCAGAGGGAGAACGAGAGCGAAGGCCGCGGCAACAGAGGAAATGAATTAACATACAAAACAGAAGCGAGCCCCGGTGTTCGACTTGGCGCCAAAACGCGGCGGCGCTAGTTACCCGGAACGCCGGCCGGCGGCGAGGCTTAGCGATTGCGCGCGTTACAGGTCCGCCGGCTCCATTCAAATGCCCCGTCACGAAATGGCACAGCGGGCAGCTGTCGCACGAAAAGGCCAGACCAAAACCAGTCCGCCGGGAACACATGCGTCGCAAGCGGCTCTCTCCACGGACGTCAGAGGCAGAAAACAATGGGGCGCCGTTTGCAGCAGCAGCCGCCGCTGTCGTCGCGCCGCTAAACCGGTGCGCGCGCTCAGTGGCGCGCACCAGGTCGTTACCTGGTGCGAGCTTCGAACGACGCTCCGAGAGAGCTGCGCTGGGTTTCGCGACTCCACCTTTACCGGTCGGCGTCACGAACACGCCGGCAAGCTTTACTGCATCGGTCGCAAAAGGAAGCCGGCAAAGTTGCTCCGCGGATTCTGCGGCCCCCTCGCCTTCACCACTCGGCCGTGCCGGCCGCAAGACAACATAAGTGGGTCAGGCGAAGCCAGCGCTAACGCAACATTGCGGATATACTGCCGCGCCCCGCGTATCTACGCTAACAGTTGCTTTAACTTATCCGAACCACCGGGAATAAGTTTGCCGAGTTGAAACTGACAAAGCACTTTGTCCCGGCATTAGGCCTAGCTTTTGGCCGCGCCGGTTGCACGACAGACTTGCTTCTCTCGCAAAATCATGACAAATACACGTCAAATTCAACGGAAGTCAGTTTGAGAGTGAACTTACCTGGGCCTTGAGCGTGTAGCTGGCATTTTCTGGTTGAAGATGCGGAATAAATATGAAGAAAACGGAGCACACTCAAACCAACGCGACGGAGCTACACACGCGCACACACCACAGCGTAGACACTAGAATGTTTCACAAAATGGCGGGACAATGGTTTTATACCTTGGCCCACGTGGTCAATAGACACCAATGAGCGACGAGCCGGTAAGCTCGACCGTCCAATCGGGGCTCGGAAGGCTTCGCGCCAAACTCTGCGCTATGAATTGCAAGCGGCGAGACCCGGTGGCGAGGTTTGTAGGAGAGCAAAAAGAAGAGAGTGAAAGCGGGACGGGATGCGGAACGCGCTCCCTCTGTGTTCTCTCTCCCTCGTCTTTCACCCGACAGACGCTTCGCTACGGGCCTCTTCACCGATGCCCTTGGGGACAGGGAATTTATCTTTTTTTTCTTTCGTCGCTGTTCCCTCATCTCTCTCACCTGATTCCTTCTCACATCGTGCTGGTTTCTTGAAACGCATTCCTCCTTTCTTCAAATCCTTTCTCTCTTCTCATTGCTTGTTTGTCTTCTCTCGTAACGCTAGCGCTCTTTCAACTTTTCTCCGTGCTTCTCTCTGTCGCTCGCTTTCCCGTCGAACTTTCATATCCTTTCGCTCTAGTCGCACGCAGCGCGCGCGTTTCTTGCGGAACAGGCAGGACAAGCGCGGAACATCTGCCGGTTCCTGTTGCTTGCGAAACTTTTTTAGCTGCTGCGCTTGTCTTCTCCCTCCCTTCCGCAGCTCGTGGGAGGGTGAGATGTTCCCGCTGCCGTGTCTCAAACGTCACGTGGTCGATTCCCTTTTGCCTCGTCACCGGCGAGCACTTCGCCAGGCTACGACACCTTTTCCTCTTTCATCTGTCCGCAAGATTTTCTCTCATGCTTTCTTTAGATTCCGCGGCGGCTGGGGAGTCGGTCGCGCCGCTTCCGTTTCGTAACTAGCCCCTTTTTACACGAGTGGAAAAATACCGGCCGCCCACGTAACCAATCAACGTGGTCGGGGTAGAGAAGGTGTCACGTTGCATGCCGGCGTGAAATAGCGCGCGCACTTTTAACTGCGGCCACTAGAATGAATCAGCCTCGAATAAACGTAGCGGTAAGAATGTCAGTCATGGTCGATTATGATTCTGCGCCTACACGTCACCGCGCAATAATTCACGCTCGTTCTCGAAAAGACGTTCGTCCGTGAGCAACGCTTCACCAATTTGCGATGAGTCAAGGGACGAAAAATAGCCTTCGATCGCGACACACATTCTTGTTTTTTTTTAACTGATTTTCTGCGCAGCGGGCAATACAGTGCGCCCGCCGCATCGTCCAAGAACTGCAGTGTTTTGGTCTTGCAGATAATAAACGTGACATATTCATTAGGCCACATGTGATCAGTCCCACGCGTACACACATGAGCCTTTTGCTTTTTCTAGGGGTAAGAAAAAATCGTAACTGAAGCCGCGCGAAATCCACGCCGACGAGAGCTTTCGTGTTTTTTTTTTTCTTCTCGTTTTTGTCCCACTGTGATTTGCTTCGTTTTCGATAGCGGTTACGTTTAGCGCCCGCCACGCCGCCGTTGGCTCTGCCGTCAACCCTGTGAGTGCATTGAACCCCGCCAAGGGAGGCCGCGCTTTGCGGGTTTTTTGCGGCGCGCATGTTTCATGTTGTAAGAAATGCTGCGACCCTAGCTGCACCATGTCCACGGCACCTCGCTTAAGCTGCCTCATCGTCTTGAGCGGCTCTAAGGACGGTGAGTAGCGGGATTGCCGCCATCTGGGCGTACTTCTGGAAGCGGCCTACTTGAGCTCGTGGGGTGTCTGGTTCTGTTGAAGGGGGGAGTGTGCTTCCTCTCCTGCCTAGGCCTAAAAGCGCAGACGAATTCTCGCCGTTCACCTTCGCTTCCCCAGGACAACCGATGTCGCTTTGCGTAGAGACGCTGTCCGAGGCGTTTCCTCCGATTTTCGCCGTGCCCAGCTCGCTACGACTGCTCGCCGCCGCTGCTCCGAACTTTTGGCGTTTCGAAATGAACTCCGCTTGAACTCGCAATCCCGTCGTCCCATTTCCAGCTTCCGATGCGCGCGGGATAAACTGCGCGGCGGCTTGCCTTTTCGCACGCGAGACTTCTCCTGCGTTATACGCACGCCAAATAATCGAGTGAAGCGAGTGATACTGTCACGTGTTTCTACAAACATGCGCAGTCTCTCGAAGTGTCTTATCGCGCGCACGGAAGTGCTCGCATGCCGCGCCGTTGTTGACAGTTAGTCTGACCGTCTTTGAAATTTACGCACCTTTGTTTTGTTTTGCAGGAAACTCGGCCCCTTCGTTTATACAGACGTTTACGCTACTGCACAGCACTTTCACGGTCCAAATAGCCACGCCAGGGGTGAGTTATAGTAGATAATGGCACGCCGATTTGTACGCTTCAGCTGTTTTTGTTTACTGCACTACGTATGCAGCGCCATGGCACCCAAATCTTAAGGTTAAATGATAATAACTAGGGTCTGTCCTATCAACATTGCTACGCAAAACAGTTCGTTTATTTTCGTCTGTGCACAATAGGGTACTTTCACTTCACATTTACAGGCAAGTTTTTTTTTTCTCTCATAGCGCTGTTCAATTACCTACGGGAGTACACTTTTTGTGCGACTTTTCCATCATCTGAGTGTCTATTCTGGAAGTCTGCAAAAAAAAAAAATCAAATAGCATGTATGCCAACAGTAAATAACAAAATGAACCTTGTTTTAGCATAATTGTCATGTTTTATTTTGTTGTCCATTGTGTGCTTTAATGTGGCAATTTTTCAGCTTATTAGAGAGGTCGCAGTATGACTGAAATAGAAGTTTGATGCTGTTCATGTTGTTGCGCACAAGTTTGACTGAAACAATGTTTCGTTACTTGAAGTAGCGGGTGCTTAGAAGCCTTCTTTTCAACTCCACAGCCTTTACCGGAACATTATTACTACTTTCATTACATCGCTGTACAGCACGGAGGCCTTGCATGTGACCAGCCTGAAAATTGCAGTCTGCAATTGTTTTGAACAACCTGCAATGCTTCTTGCTGTGAGAAACCTCTGTGTTGTGTCTACAAAAGGAAGTCACACCCATTTGCTTTATTATTCATGTAGTAGCATGTTGCAATAAACTTTTTCCTTTTTTTTCTATTCATGAAAGCTGCTTCTTTGCCTGTTCACAATTGAGGTCAAACTGTGTTGATATTAGTGCAGACTTTCAGTGTGCTTGTGATTCCAAGTACGGTCTCTTGATTGTTTGTGCGGCAAAATGACTTGTATGCTTGGTGCATGAATTGAGCGCTTGTCTCATTGTATTGTGCCCAGTGTTTTGCAAGTTTATTAAATTTTTCATTTTGACACGGACTGTGACCGGTTGAACGTTTGAAATATGCAATTTCTAGTTTCGTCGTTTTTTGTTGCTTTCTCCATAATATGTGCTTATGTTTCTTTCTCTATAGTCCCATGTGCAGTGCTCTTCTGCACGCAAATTTCTTTTCCTGATCTTTTTTTCTACTTTTAGTACAAATAGAATGGCCGAATGGTTCTGTGGCTCCTTCTCATCACAGCTATCACGGCAGCGCACGCACACAGCTCTCCTGGCAGGACAAGGAAGGCTTGCCGCTATGTTTATAACTTCAGGCAGGCTTCAGATACGTCCGAAAATGTTTATAAACACGTGTTACACCACTTGTGCAAGGGCTTAAATGCGCCACCCATAATTTTCCTGCCGAGGCTTTGTCATTAAAAGGACACTAAAGAGCAAAACGATTTTTTGCACATTAGTAAAGTACAATTTCACATTCCCGAAAACAGCATTCTTACTGTGGCATGAATCTTAATGAGCGAGGAAATGTGAAAAGAGACAATGCGGGGGGGAGACGTTACTGTGAGATTCCCGCGCCAAACGTTGTGATGTAGTACATTTTAAATGAGTCTACTGGGTCCTGCATTGCCTCTACTAGATAAAAATGAAGTACATTGTCATCTGTGGGTGCCATAGACCTAGCATGAGGAGTTCCGGAAAGTTTCATCAAGGCAATATTGCAAAAATGTGAAAAATACATTCTGAAATTCGTTACTTCATGAGCGGAGATTCAGGTGTGAAATTCAAAATTGAAACTTCAACCTTGATTTTCTCCATTCATTAGGAAATTATGACAGTGGAACTTACTACATTAGAGTTCTCAGAGTGCAGTTTGTCAATCTATACCAAGTCACTATTCTCTTTAGAGTCACTTTGGGGAAGCACTGACATCGAATTCCAGAATCAAGATGTACCTTTCATTCGACTGCACGCTATGTGCAGGTCCTCTTGGCCGAATTTAAATAGTTCTTGCCACGTGGAAGTTATTTTACTTCGACGACAACTAGCGTACGAGAGCTGAACAGAAAATGGGGTGCCCTGCGACATCAACTCTAATGCTACGTGTTTGGTGATACACTTCACACATACCATTCTAAGTGACGATGTGCTAGTAGCGATGGCTCCTACGATCCGAGTGTTCTTATTTTGGCACCGAAGCCTGCAAACGCACTCACTCATCATGTCTGACTTCGTCGCACTGCTTTGAATGATTTAGTGAAATTACCAAGATGCAAATTGTTCATGAAAGATCGGTGAAACAAAAGAACATGAATCAAGTGCTCGTCAGTCAGGACGTCGGGGGAACCGTTGTGAGTTGCAGTCGTCTGGTTCGAAGCACGGAAAAAAGCGCAATAGGGTGTCTTCATTACGGGTATGTTGCACACCAACACGACCACAAGCTATCGAAGTGTAGTAGTGTACAGGCAGATGTAATCGCTAACAAATAACAGTAGCAGGTATCGTTAGTTAATAGCGAATTTTAGTTCATCCGTATACTTTGTAATATCGGGTTACTGCCGCCACCACCATGAAGGCCGGATTGGTGGGGCCATCTGGAGGCGCAAAGAAGAACCTGGCCACAAGGAGCGTATTCTATTTCTCCTCTAGTGTGCTTCCTTTATACCGTTATTTCATTAACACCAAAACATACCAATATAGCTAATTTTAGATGCACGAGTGAGCGTGGCCGAAGCATGCATTCTTGGGCACCTCCTCATTGCTGCTTGGAACGGTGTCTATTTTGGAATCGCTGTCCTGCAAAGGGTCGATCAAAGCAAATACGATAAATCGCGACGGTTCCTAGCTCGAGATTGTTGTATTTCACCCTAGTCAACACTTTGTACGGTGACGACGGCAATGGAAGTGAGAAGGCATGACTGAATGTGTGTGCATAGCTGATGAAATGTTTGAGGAGCAGCTGAGCCTATGTCACTCTTTTCTGTGGAGATGTGGTCAGCTGTGACGCGATCTGGAGGTGACCGCATTGAAGCGCTCCCAGCGATGAAAATGGCGGGCTTGCCGGCCGTTTCGAGTCGTGCTAGATACCAGTGATATGAATCAATAAAAGTGATTCCGATTGTTATTCGTTCCTAAGGTGCGTTATAGGTCGTGAATCGCGACTAGGTGGTCGATAGCTACTCATTGACTCAAAAATCTTGACATGAGTAAATTTGATGTGAGGCTCCATTAAAGGGGACAGTAATGTGCAACATTGTAGTAATCGGCTTAGAACAATTTGCAAAATCTTTAACAACTGTTAATCGCATGTAATCGATGGTGATGGACAGTTTCCTGCGTATTGTTGCTGAGTGACAAAAATCTGCAGTGCACGATATCTAGAACTAGAAATCGCTTCACAAGAGTTTTTTGCTCTATGCATTATGTTTGTGTGCCTGTGATAGAGCAGCAACAAAGTCAAGTGGTACCAAAACAACCCCTCTTGCGTTTTTCGCAGGGGCGTCCCTTGGAGTTTGTCAACCAGGATGATCAAAGTCGACGTTGGCTGAATGACTTTCGCATGAAAGTGTTTGCAATCCCTATTGGACTTCACACTGTGGACCGTAAGCATCCAGAGACACTCTGCATTTTCACTTCTCTTGTTTGCAATCAAAGGGGCTCTGCAACACTTGTTGAGCACAGTTGGGAAAACACTGCCAATCGGTATTCCAGGCTATTCAGAACACGCGAGCCAAATATTATCCCACAGGCTGCTGCCTGGAATTTACAATTAATTCTCAGAGACAGCTAGAAATCACTTTCTTGTTTCTTGACAAATGACGCTACACGATAAAAAATCACTCCATCACAGCCATTGGCTGACTTAAGCTTGGCGCACTTGATCATTACTGTGGCCACGGTAGCAGGCCACAACTTGTCCACACATGAGAGCACAATCACACTCCGAAACCGCACCTTCAAAGAAAAAAAAAGAGGGAGAGAGAGAAAGTGCTCAAAGTGACGGGACGCATGTGACGTTTTTTCCCCCTGTGTCATCTCTCCTTGCTTAGCTTCCAGTGCATTCATTGGGACGAGAGAAGAAATAATCCAATTGCCACGCGCAACAAATCTTTGTAACTCCGCTTGCATTGGACGGGTTCTAAAAAATCTCAATGACGGTGAATTCTTGAGGCGATAAGCTCCTTTATTGAATCTATTTCATGGCTACTTGAAAAGGTGTTGCAGGGTTACTTTAACCGGCAAATATGCATAGAGATGCGCGAGGGCAATCTTTAAGGGCTTATTCACTGTGGAGTAAGCTTTAGTGCGTGCTAGAATATTGAAATAAACACAAGTGGGAGTTCCCACAATGACACCCTGGGACTGTTCTAGTGAGAATGGCTCTGTGTCAATGCAGTGTGGGGAGGTAGCTTTTCATTCGTTAGCACAAACTGAAACATGAGTGAAAAAAGACATTAATTCTTTGTGTTAATTATCTCCAAGAAGTGTTACAGATACACTTTTTACAACATTGAGACAACCTACAGGTGGAAAAATCGGTCATATCAGGGATTCTAAAGACCAGTTTTTTTCGCTTCTGTGTTTTAGTGACACGGTCCTTTTGTGTTCTTTTGCAACTGAGATACATTAAAGTTTTTACATGGAATGAAACTACAAGAAGTTGAGATTTTTAATAATTTTAATGTATACTTGCTCTTGCGTATGCCCCGCAACTGAGTCCAAAATGGAGTACTTGAGAGTAATAGCATTAACTTGGATTTAGAGAAAACATGCAACAACCTACATGATGAGTATATTTGTGTTGGTTACGATACTCCGTGCATGTGCTCTTCGCGATACTTAGCAACACGGGTGCTCAGGTGGGACACTGCTTCGTGTGGTTGCGTGGCGAGCAGTGTTCATAACAAAACCTCCCTGGCACTGCCTTTCTGGGTGCTTTCCCAAACCGAAACTGCAACTGGCCATTGTGAAGGCATCTTCAGTTATAAACTGTCATGCCGCTTAGCAAATGAAGCTTCCAGCTCTGTCTTAGCTAACTACTATAGCAACACAAGGAAAAGCATGTTGCAATGCGAGTTGCAACATGCTAGCTGCTGTTGAATTGAGCCTGAACAAAAACACTGATAATGGTAAATTAGTTTAAAAAATACCGCTGATATAGAAAGTTTAATGCACCAGTTTTTTTTCTAAGTAAATGCGACTTTGCAGTGTTGGTGCCATTTTGAATACAGAAAGCGTATTACGTCTCATATTGAGTGCAACTGTACTTGTTGTTGTGAGAGTGTTCTCATTGGAAGTGGTCCTTTGTGAAGGAACAAATGTGAGAGCATCGTTGAGCCCACTACTGCTTTACGGTTGCATCAAGGAAGAAAAAAAAAAAATCTGCTGTTGCTGAGGTAGAAGCGATATCAAGGGGCATCATATACAAACGTTGACAGGTTTGAATATGCTGCACAGGCTCGTCCACTCTTCGGGTGAACATTAGGCTTGTGTGAGTGGGGAATTTTATCTTTGAAGTGAATAGTGATTTTGATATAATAATTTCAAATTGAAATTGAATAGTATATACCAAATAATATAAAAGAAAAATGGTTCCCCCACCCCCCAAAGCTTGTAATCGCTCTCCCCCCTCTATTCAATGCTTGTTCACCTCCTATCACCTATTAGTACAAACTAGCGGTACCACTGTGATCAGGCATTAACAATATTTAAGGTATAATAGAGTTCTTGTGCTACTAAAAACAAAAAAGTCTAGACTGTCTCCCCATCTCTGGTATTGTCACTCCCCCCACCATTCCTCCCCCCACCTAAAATGAGTGGTTCAATGCACTCCTGAGCTCTCTGGTCTGGTAGAGCGTCTGAGCTCTCTGGTCTGGTAGAGCGTAACATGTCTTTCTTCACTGCCCGTGCATTTTGTTGCTGTTTATGCAGTGGTTTTTATTCTTGGATGAAACTGTATAACAAAGCCTGGTTGCTGTATGATTTCTTTCATATATTTCTAATGAGCGACTAAACAAGTGCCCATCTCTGTGCAGCCAATCGGTACTCGTGCCTGATTTTGCCGCACAGTCCAGGAGCAGTCCATGACCTCTGCGAGAACAAAGACCTCTGTCAGATCCTCAGGCACTTCATACAAGAGAAAAGTGAGTTCCTTCCGTTTTACTTGTAGTGTACACATATCCCAAAGGAGTACGGCCACTAGCGTGGGTCCGGTCTTAGCAAGCCGCAGGGCACGCGTTAATTGTCGCCTCTGCACATGCGCGTTCGGACAGCTATGGCGCCGAGCGCAGCATGGCAACAACACGGTACTGCTCTCAACAGGTCGCAACACTTTATTGTCTGCGGCGACCAAAAACGCAGTACAGAGCCCGTTGCAACAGGGGCGGCGGGAAAGCAATAGGCTTATCCACGGCACGGGTGATAAGTACTACACAGGGTGCCGTGAGCACGTCTCCATAGGCAAAAGTGATTCACGGGTACACCTGGACAAACAGGGCCTGGTCGATTGAGCAAGGGCAAAACTCCACTCGTGTTGGCTTCGAGAGATATAAGTTGGTGCAATACGACCACGCGCGAGGACACCGCACTTCTTTTCGGCCTAGCGTTCGGAAGGGGCAACGATAAAGGTGAGCGTTCACTGTTAGTGAAGTCTGACGAGCCCCAAACAATAGGAGCTAACGGACTAAAAAGAAATGCGTGCTCACCCTTCGTGTCCTGGAGAGATTCTCCCTCACTCCTGACACGCGCTCGAAAGTCCCAAGAGACTCCACGCATGGCACCACAGTAAAGATCCTCTACCGAATGACAAGGGTTAACTTCACTCCCGCTTTCCCAACACGACAGACCGCGGAGGATGGGAGAGCCATGTTGGGACATGAGAACGGTAGAAATAGGTGGCAAAGCCTGCACAATGGTGGCGAGAGCCTCAATTACCACACACTGTCATTTCAACTTGAATTTCTGAGGTTTTGAAAATTTAGCAGCAGTGTCCACTTGGGCCAACGTTTAGAGTGGCATCTCTGTAAAATAGGACCTCACCATGAATATGATAGGTTGGATGTTACCTGGCCACCCAACAGTGATCAACGTGCCAAGAGAACTATCATTGCAGTTACCAAGCATATTCTACTCAACTGCTGAAAAGTGCATCATTTCTAGGCTTGTGCAAATATTGGAACGAATAGTTGAGTATTCTAATTTGATTCGAATTTAAATTATCGGATATTTTCGAAGTATTCGCAATGAACAAATAAATGTATATTAATCCGCATGTTACGCCTGTAAAAGTAGTTTCACTGCATTATAGGAAAGCTAAGCCGTGAAAGCACTTATTTAGGGGAAATTTGCTTTGCCGCGAAGCCTTCCTTCGAATTTAAAGGGGCCCTCAACACTTACTGAACATAGTCAGAAAACGCTGCCCATCGGTAGTCGAGGCTACCGAGAACACGCGAGGCAAATATTATAGTGCAACACGCGGCCTGTAATTCACAATAAATTTTCAAAGCTGAAAATTGCTTTCTTCCCTTGGCAAATGACACTATACAAGCTCAAAAATCGCTTGTCACAGCCAAGAAGGAATACACGGCTCTGTTCACAGCCATTGGCTGATTTGAGCATGGCGCGCTCGTCGTTACCGAGGCTGCCGCGGGAAGCCGCCTCTTGTCCACGAGTACGTGTGCGATCGCACTAAAAAGCCGCGTATTCAAAAAAAAAGAAGACGTGCTCAAGGTCACGAGGTGCATGTGCCGTATTTTCTTTCACTGTGCCACTCCTCCCTGCTTAACTTCCAGCTATTTCATCGGGACGAGAAGAGAGAATGCAATTGCAGTGTGCGACAAAGTTTTGGAACTCCGCTCGTTCTGGACCGATTCTAGAAACTTTGCGTCGGTAAATTTGTGAGGCAACAAGCATGTTTACTGGCTCCCTGACTGCTTGAAAAAGCGTTACAGGGCCCCTTTAAAGGAATATGTTACCTTCAAATCAATTCTTCATTTTATTAAGCTTGTTATGACGGCTTATATGCTCCAAGTATAATAAATTTCAAAACGTTAAGTATCTTAGAGGTTATCACTCACATCCTACTGAAACTACTAATCAAGGTTGTTTTGGCTTCCTTTGAACGAAAAAAAAATGGCATTTGCATAGAGCCCCTATTTCAATTCAAAATATATAATGTGCAGGTTAGTTCGTGACAAATATTTTTTTTTTCATATGTCATAGATACCATTCAAATTCGATTCAAAATTATTCAATCAAAGTCACTATTCGCTTCGAACCTGAAATTCACTATTCCCACAAGCATTTCGCTTGGCAAGGGTTGACTTTTTTATCATTGTAGTTAGAAAAGCTTCAGATGATGCTGCTACTGTAATCTAGTGATGTGGTATTATGTAAAACCCATTTTGTATACCATAATACCAAACACACCTTAATTCTTCTAATCACTCATTTGTGCAAAGGCTTGTGCACGAGGGGGGGGGGGGTGAGCCAGGACAGAGGGGGCTGTCCCAATCCCCCTAATACCTCTTATGTGCACCATGTTCCAATTATGAGGGCCTCAGTGGGATTTGTGAAGATTACAAGAACACTGGGGATAGTGTTCCCCCCCTTACTCCTTATGGAAAACCTGGCTAACCTCCCTGTCCTTCCTCATTTATTCCTCCTCCTCCTCCTCCGCTTATTGCTATGCATTTGTGTGTATTGTTTATCCCACTGTACGGTCGAGGGGGACCCTGCTGAGTGTGTGCATACCTAGTTTCCAGAACCAATTGGGAAAACAATGTAGCAATGAGAACGACCTTGGAGAAGGAAACCACTAAAAAATCACTATCTGTGCCGTGAGTCGGACAGTCACTACCTGAAAAAGAGACCGAACGAGTCTCGAAATGTGGGGCCACTTTTTTCAAATTAAAAACTAAAAATTAAATGTGGCTGGCGAGTCTGTTTATTCGTACTGTTATACAGTAGATGAATTTTTTTGGTAATGCTCCGAGAACTCGTGGAATGTTTGCCATTGCCGTTTTTATTAGAGGAAAGCATTAAAAAACGCAGTCTGTTGCTCTATGAGTCAATCGCAGCAAAGATTATGCTTCATGCAAAACAAAAGTGCTATATCTGGTGTTAAGTTCAATAGAATATTTGTCACTTTTGAACTTTATGCAACGTTTCATTGAGAATAAGCAAAGCTGATGGCACTCAGACCCAGGCCCGTAGACAGAAACTTTTTTTTTGAGGGGGGGGGGGGGCAGTAGATTATTTGCTAAAGATGCTGACATTTTCGTAATAATACCTATTTTTAATATTTTTTTGTAAAATGGTCCCCATCTATCAGAATTTCTTGGAGTGGGGGGGGGGGGGTAGAGCGCATTCCCCGACTATGATCCTACTCATACTACCAAATCAAAATTAAATAATGACCTTATCGAGCCAACAGATAAAGAAGTCAAGGAAAACACTGAAATGTTTATTATGATCTTTTATTAAAATGTGGTAATGTTAAGGTTGTATAAAACGAACGTGGATGAAAAGCAACTTGCTGAAAGTAGGAGCAGAACCCACGACGTCCATGTTATGCGTACGATGCAAATAAACCACTTGTGCGGTGGCAGCTTGCATGCTGGCATGCACCAATCAACTTATGCCAGCCTGTATGGTGTTCGGTTAACTACACAAAGCTAGCAGTTCCACGAAGAAATTTGTGAACCTGCTAAAGCAAAGGCTTTTTTTTTAATGCGATAGCGTTAGAGAGCTCGTTTTGCAGAAATTTCGGTGTCGTTGGTTATGAGCGAAAAATCATCACTTTGTGCATGACCAAAACATCAAGAAAGGTGCAAATAAAATAAATAATAAAAAATTCTGGGTCAGGTGGGACCGAACTCTAGTCACTTTCATGGTAAGCAGTTGTTCTAACAAAAAGCGACATGTCTGCTTGGAAGCACAGTAAAAATAACTTCCTCTGCTTGGAAATGCAGTGAAAGTAACTTGCATGCATAACCAACACACATGTCCTGTATAAGTGATCACAATGCGACTTGTAACATCACAGTAATAATGCATAGTACAAGCATACACTGCGATTGGGCGTCAAATGATGTAATTATCATGACTTTGATTTAAAGCGAGCCACCCGCTACAAAAGGCACACACATTACTGCACCTTTTCTCCTAAGGCCACGTAGTGAGTGCATAGCAAGTCCGAAGGGTTTCACAGGCGCACTTCCCACTGGTTTAAAGCATGCTATCCATTAAATAGAATGCAGGCGTATTCAAAAGCTTCACTGACACACACACACAAGGCACTTTGAACACGGTACACACTAGGGAAGCTTTCGGTCTAGTTGGTTTGGCATATTTGTTTTCAGCTTGTACAGTTTGTATCATGTTGGTGTAATCATTACTGAAACACATCAGAGCCAGCAATGCCGTTAACGGTCATGTTTGCAGTGTCACGATGTGGTAATCATGATTAATTGCAAATAGCAGTCGGTATACCAAAACAAATGATGTAGTGACTGGTGTAGCCATAAATTTTTTCTATGAGGGGGGAGGGGGTCAAACTAACTTTTATCTGTTTGTACATGTTTGTTTGTGTGCATATAGAATTGCACTTCTTGGGGAGTTTTTTAAACCAGGTCCCTCCTGGCTATGCTAATCGATGTTGTGTCTAAATTTGTGAGTGAGTGCAGTGCATCCTGCAATGTCAAGTGCTAGAATGTGCACTTGACACTCTTTTCTTCTTCGTATGAATTATGTGGTTTAACTCCAACAATTATATGTCCTATGAATTATGGTAGGTGCCAGAATAATTGGGATGGTAATGTAGTGTGCCTAAGGAGGGTTGCAAATTGTAAATGTATGCTTTTATTACCTTCCCACTGCCTGACCAGATGCAACATCCCGGCATCTTTCCTTTCAGACAGGACTGGTCGCAGCTTAAGTTGGGAGCTTGCCTGTGCTATAAAGTGTAAGCATCGGCATTGCGTGGTATTTAACTCTGTGCCCTTTTGCTCCTGATCAGAACCAATCTGTGCCATTGGCATGGGAGTCGCCGGGCTATTCTCAGCCATGGAGGACTCAGATGTCTGGAGCTTCCGCAGGTGCACCTTGACAGCGGTGAGTCTCACATTGCTGCCAAGGCATGGGTTCAAGAGTCAGCCATCATATCTAGCGATGTGCCACATTCACACATGCTGTATGCGAGCCTGTTATCTTTGATGAAATATATTCAAAAAGTTAAAATCATTGATCAACCTTATTCTTGATTGCAAAGGAGGCTGTCATACGGAGATAACTGAAGTGACTGCCTTCCTACCATTCAGCTGAGCCAGTAGTTCTCAGCCATGGATTTGGGAGGGACCCCTTGTGGACTGGTAGAAGTGATGGAGAGCCCCTTGCAGCGAAGGGAGGGGGGGGGAGGAGGTAGGTATGTAAATTAACACAACTTAAGTGTGTAACAGGTGCCTTTTATTTCTACCAAAAGCATCAAAACAAACATGCAATATCACACCATTTTGGACAGTTCATCGATACGTGGCGCAGTCACGCTTAAAAATGCGGGTGAGAGTTTCGCAGATCATAAAAATGGCTTTGCGGACCCCCATTTGAGAACCACTGAGTCGAGCAGTCAAGCTGCTACTTAAGATATTTGACACCAAAACGTCAAGCTCAAAATGTTTGTTCTTTTCATTCTCCAGCTTGCAGATATGTCTCCGATGAACTATTTGTGGTGAATGTACCTTAAATGTATTTTTTAAAGTAAGCGTGAGTGCTCAGCTGATGTGGCAGGGCCTCGTCGTGACATTGTGAGTAATGTAACAGGTTTAGTGGGGGCTTGGCCTCCCTGCGATAGGCTTCCCTTTGCGCAAGCATTGTCATTGTTACAGATAAACAAGTGCGCAGCGCGCATGCAAAGCCACCTAGACCAGGAATTGGCAACCTGCAGCCCACGGGGCAGTACCTTATTTAATCGTGTAATGAATCCACCCTTTTTTTCTTTAGAAGTTGATGCCAATTAGGGGGGGGGGGGTTCATTACATAAGAGAAAAAATGTCAAGGGAGTTATAACAGCAAGTTTTGCATGACGGCATTAAAAATCTTGCTATCTAATCGCTGCTGGCCTTCAATTTAGTGGCATGACAATGGAGCCTCGATTCGCGATCTTCGCTTTCCACAAGGGGAAATTGTCGTTGTTTTGGCCCGCAATATGCATGCTGAACCTTCTTTCTAGCCCGATGCTGTACCCACACTGTACATACAGCTGCACCGCACATCCCAGGACACCTGCTGCACGCAAGCGAAGGGCGGAAGAGCGTATCGGTGACGCTCTTTTGCCCTTTGCTTGTGTGCGGCAGGTGTCCCGGCACGTGTGGCGTGGCTGTGCGGATAGCGTGTGTACAGGCTAACGTGCACAGATCGACACTGAAAGTGGCCTCGAGCCGCTCGGTTCCCATGCTCCTGCACAGTGGTTCTCAGCCATGGATGTGTCGGGGGATGGGGGACCCCTTAAAGCAGAGGGAGGTGGGATACATAGGTAAATTAACAAAACTGGGATACATAGGTAAATTAACAAAACTGGAGGGTGAAACAGGTGGCTTTTGTTGCTCCCAAAAGCATCAAACATGCCCCTACATTTCGAACAGTTCATCAATACAAGGCACAGTCTCAATTAAACAGAATTGCATAAAAAAAATTTTAAATGTAAAGAAAAAGGGCTGAGGATTTCGTGGATCTTAGAAATGACTTTGCGGACCCCCTAGGGCCCGGGAACCCCCATTTGAGAACCACTGCTCCAGCACATGCTCGACAAACTGGCAGTGTTGCTAGCACACACGTTGCGGGTGTATGTTGCCAGTGACATCATGCAGTGGGCACGCTTGCATTTTGTTTGTTTGTTTGTTTTTTTGCTTTGTGTTTGCACCACTTTGCTTGTGTGGCGCAACAAGCAAAAAGTTTCTTCTGCGTTCGACAGATGGCGCTGTGCCGCAAAAGGCATTAATTTGAAATTTATAACGATGTCGTCTGCGCTCGCCCTGCTTGCAACTGTTCAGCATGGTTGGTTAATTGTGTTCTGACTTTTATTGCGTCATCATTTTGTGATATAATGTGTGATTTAACATTGTTTCGGTCGTGAACATCTCTGGCTATCGCACAGATATATTAAACATTTTTTTTAAGGACCGAGGTAAATTTATTACGCGAGTAAATACGGTATCATGGGGCTTCCTGCACGACGCCTGAACTCCCTCCCCATAAGATTTCCTATCTGAAGGCTCATACGGCGGTTTAGACCTCAAATAGGTTTAGGCAGGAGCAAAGAAAGACTGCTGTTAGTTGGCATCGTCTCCCAGTCTCCATCCAATCTTCATACTTGGCTAGATAATGTCTGCACTTCCTTTTTTCGTGCAGGTAATAAAAGGGGTGAGTTCCTTTGTGGAAATACTACTTTGTTTACCAGCTTGTATGTCGATTCATGTTGTCTTCATTTGAAATCTGAAGTTTTATAGATGAACTAGAATCGAGAACTAGTTTTGGTTGCCAAGTCCAAACTTTTGTAAAAATTATCCCCGCATATTTTTGTGAAGCTAGCTTTTCTGCACAGCTTGCAAGCACTGCCATGAAGCTACCTTGGCACACCAAATTGTGACTTCGTTTGTTTCGGAGACATCAATAAATAACTTTTTTTTAGTGGCAAAGCTCCTTAGAACCTAGCCTTGACCCACGTCTGGCGGCGTGCATGCTCATAGCACATGTGCGAAGACATCTGTGACATATAACACAAAAAGAACAAAATAAAAAGGTCAAACAGAATAGAAAAAATTGGCCCCTTATCTGCATGTTCGACTGCAAATGTTGTCGAAAGACGATATCTCCCGTTTGGACAGAGAGAATAAAATAAAGCATTTATTTGATGTTTTGCGTGAGAAAATTGGTAAATGGGACTCTGGAGGCCCTGCGGGAGACATTAGCGCCATCTGTCGGTAATCTGAGAATTTGTAGATTTCAAAATAGGTGCCTGCAGTGTATCATTTTAGCAAAGCGTAGGAAACTCTTCTTTTCCTTCATAGCGTCGCATTGTCAGTGAAGCCTAATAAACGCTACAGTTCTTAGCATTACTTATGTTAGCCTTTTCTAGTATAAAGAAACATAAAGAAACACAGTGCAGAATATTGGCATGTTGACATTGTGCCTCAGATATGCGCAATATTAGCTTTTTAATCAACGAACACAGAAACTTGGGTAATGTTGGCGGGTGCTGTGGATGTGGTCGCACTAGAGTTGTTTTGCTTGACATGCAGTCAAACGGACAGACAGACAGAACAACATTTTTGCATTCAAGTATCCCAAAAAAGATCTTTAAAACGTTATGAAAAGGCTGTTAATCATAACAAACAAAATAAAAGGCCACAACATCGTAAAAGCACCAACAATATGTTAACAAAAACAAATTGAAAGGCTATTAACCAGAACAAAATAGAAGGCAGCAATTCGTGATCCAATGCAAACTGCTTCCCCTATCATCAGAATTAACTTCATGGATATGTGCGGATTTTCGCTGAAATGTGTTTGCACCCCCCCTCCTTTTTTTTTTGCTGTGCGATTTTTGGAGATCGACGTACATTCCAGGTGACCTAGAATTGTGTAAATATGGTGGGCGATGAAGCGACCTTCACCAGGAAACGTAGTAACGTTTGTCAGTTTTTAATGTAGTCTTCCATTTACTAACTCTGTCTTGCCTGTGATTCCTGGCCGCCCCCCTCTCACCTTTGGGCTTTGCCATGTGGCCCCAGCCAGGTCCACTTCATGCCACTTGTGGCCCTCTGTTTCGGAAGTTTGCCGCCGCCTGTCCTGGACTGATGCATGACTGGGCGGCCTTTGTCTCTCTCCTACCTTGCTCTGTTTTGGGCCTGCGCTCTTGGTGATTCTGGCTGCCTAAAAAAGCCCTTAAGCACATGGACACCGCTATTAGCTGATTTGAACATTGGGAGCTCAAATTATGGTTTTTGAGCAGGTACTTTGAAGTGATGCCAAGAATCGATCCCAATTAATGATTATGGCATTAATTATACATTACATCGTTAAGTCACACAAGGCCATATCGGGGGTGTAGAGAGTCTCACATATGATAGACAAGTTGGAATTGGTTCAGAAGGCCTGAAAAAGTTGTGCAGTATGGGTGAATACGTTATAATGAAGGAGCTGCATAGCTTATTCAGCCCACTGATTTAGCCATTCACGCCACACAGCGTCATAATAGGGCATGCAGAACCAGTATTAACCTCCTATCTTGTTCTCAAGTTCTCAAACTGTGAGGAGACTGCAATTAATGACGAAATTTGGTATTTGCTCAATGACATTCTCATTTCGCCTTGTTGAGGTGTCTCTGCGCATTGATGTGCGGCCATTTTTGAAACGGTTGTTCCACTCCTCTATCGGATAGGCGCTCATTGCCACAAGTCTGTTGGGTCTTGCCAACTGTTTCCACTAAAGCGTCACTAAGATTTTGGCATGATTTAGTGGGGTATCACTGATCCTGTTGTGTCGTCATATTGCAACTTACTGGAATCTGAGGTGCACTCAGTTCATGACTGCTCGTCTGGGTTCATGTGCACTATGCCACAACAAATTACTATTGGTAATTTGTGCATACCCCAGTGATTGCGCATCATTCTCTTTGTTGTTTCACATCAGTTTGTTTGTGGAAGGGTTAGTTTGAAATTGCCGTTAAAGGGGAGAGGGAGGAAGGGGCACATTCCCAGAAGGTCACAAAAATTTAGTACGGTGGCAGCAATGTTTTCCTGTTGCAGAAAAATACCCAGTCTGTGGGACAAGTGGACTTACCCTAAAGTCTTGTCGCTCTCATTCATGACGTGGTGCATTACAACGTGTCAAAAAGCACTATGCTGACACGATCATACTGTAAGGTGCAAGGCATGGAAGCACCTCTAATGATGAGCAAATGAACAGTTCTATTAACACACAGATCTTTGAGACACTACTTTTGCTGACCACATTTTCAGATACCATCTGAAACACACAGATGATGAAGGCCATGTTTTTGCCCTTGGTACCCTGAAAGTCATCGTTGGTGTTGTGTACTAAGTTCGGAAAGTGTTCAGTATGTGGAGGGAGGGGGGGGATATCAAATCTTGACAAGTTTTGCACGGGGACGCTTGTAGATTGGGCTGCTAAGCAGGACTGGATGAGATTCAAGCAGGTCAGTGTTGCATGAATGTGATGCATGGTTGGGGCGCTGAGTTTGTTAAAGGAGGAGGGCAGTCTTTCCTGGAACAGTGTAGAACTTTAGATTTGGAGGGGGCACTTCTTTGGGATTTTATGGTGGTTTTCTCATTCCACCAAGCACTTGGTGCAAAAGCTCACTTTTCAGCATGCTGCTGTGCCATGCAGTGTTTGCAGCAGGCAGTGCAGTCTTATGTGTTTGAATGCAGGTCTCCGTGTTTGAGCTTGCCCGCAGCCCCGACTTTGCTAACCTTCCTGTGATCCCCGAAGACGTCATCAAGGATCGAGGAGCCCTGTACAGCTGTGAGTAGTTCTTGGGGCCATGATTTATTGTACAGTGTGTATTGTGTGTGCCACCAGGATTTTCATTGTTTTAATTTGTATGCCTGAACTCACTTACCTCCGATACCCTTGGATGTCCCGATGTCCCACACTGGCTACAAATAGCTCTCTCTGTGGCTGCTTTAGCATAGACGTTGGAATCTGAGTGCATTAGATGTAGCTTCACTCTCGCTCATGAGAAAATTCTGAGAGGATCTAAAAATATCGCCCACCCATTGCAAGTGTGTGGGCGAATACATAGGCTGGAAATACACGGCTTCTCTAGAGAATAGTCGTTCTCTTCCTCAAGAATGCATCACTATAGTGAAGGGACTGTTTACCATTCTTGACCTCATTGCTCTTTTGTATCGCAATAAAAAAGCGCGCCATCCAAAGTGCCCAGCCTTGCATTTGTTTCTTTGGAAATCTTGTGGAAGTTCTTAAAACAGAATGTTTTGCCCTGCGTTCGGTCTTCTTTCATTGGTGTGATGAGTGCCCAAAACACTGGCTGGTGGAGGCAATGATTATTGTTGCGCCGTTGTAACTCGAAAACTGAAACCACGTGCAGTTCTCGCTAGTTTTGGCAAGTTTGGTTTGATTGTAAAACAAATACTGTAGTGGTCCTTTAAGGCATGTAAATTGTCAAATAAAGTATTATCACCACAGTTCTCCAGCTTTGGTTAGTCAGCCTGAAAAACCACCACAGTCGTGCGAAAAAGTTAGTCTGTTGCAGCAGCACTGGTTTGTCGGTGCATATATGAAATGAACTGTAGTGGTTTCACTCATGCCAAATGTCCTACTAAAATGAACATGAGACGTACTTCGCGAAAGGAACAGAAAGCCCCTGCTGTCCTTCAGTGATGTTTAGGTGTTCTGTGTTGCATATGTGACACAAAAGTCAGCACTGAACGCCTTGGCAAAGCAGATTGTGATGGCAAGATCTTCTTCAATGTAAAACCTAGCATGACGTTACCCTGCGCAGCAGTGGCAACTTTTGGTCACTACTCTGCATCACTTACTCAGAACTCCTGTCTGTTTTATCATCGAACATCTCTATAAATGAAACTTTAACTGCAGCAAAAGGGAGGGTCAGGCTAGTTGGTTTGCATTCTTATGGACACTTTTCAAATTGTTGAAGTGCATCTTAACATTTTCTTCAGTGATCGTCTATTGCTCATTGTTTGCAAATTTGCCCTCAATCACCAGCTGTTTGTTTGCGTTTTCTTACAGTTGATACTTTAGACATATTCCATGTCTGCCCCATGTTCTCAGAAACCTTTGTTCACAATAAAAATAATTCTTCAGACATTTTTCACTTCTTATCATGCAGATGTGTAAATTAAATTTGAATACTGTAGTATTTGTTCTAATAATTAAAATGTTTGCATAAGACTAAATTTCTGGTATGATAAGAATACTATTATTACATCAGATGCAGTGAATTATCAGAAGTTACAATATATGTTTTAATTACCAGACATTCCCATTATTATGACGGGAAAACATACAAACTTTTGTTGTAATGTTTGCTTCTGAGGGCCGCAGCAGCGTCATAGACAAGTCTGCATGATTACCGGTAATGTTTTTACACGCCAGCAAATGTACTAATACTTGATATTACTCAAAGCAGGCATATGTTTGTCATTAAAGAATGCATTGCAATTTGTAATGCAGTGTCCCACCAGTCTTACTTCACTTTCCTGCCTGAAAGCAGTGTATTGTAGCCAAAGTGGCTTAGTATTCACTGTACGGTTCAGTAAGGTTGGACCAATGCTCCTTTTTTTTTAATTTCTTGCTTTATTTCAATGCGCCACGGTGGTCTAGTGGCTAAAGCACACGGCTGCTGACCCTCACGTCGTGAGATTAAATCTTGGTCGCGGCTTCTGCATTTTCGATGGAGGCGTAAATGCTTGGATTCAAATGAACGTTAAACAACCCCAGGTGGTCAGAATTTGTTCAGCTCTCCACTCCACCATCTCTCATAATCACATGGTGGTTTTGGTATGTTAAACCCCAACAATTGTTATTATGTCACCTTCTTTCATCCGCAGTGAACATGTGATGGTGCGTGCAGTTTGGCTAGTTTGACTGCTTTGTATGCAGGTGATTGGTTTTGTTGATGCCTGTAAATGTAAGTGTTGAGTTAGAAGGAACATCGACAGATATTTTCAGGAACAGACAAGCAAAAAGTATAGATTAACCACATTTACATAATGGAGCAGCTTGCATTATGCAGCTTTAAGATAGAGTGATAACATAGCAGGCGACCCAAAAATTAAAAATTTGTTTGAAATAGCCAACAGTTTGAATGATTGAGGTTCCACAGTATTTTTAAGCTGTTATGTTTTCTATAAAACCAGTAGTTAAAATTATCAAGATTCTACGGAATTTTTAAGCTGTTATGTTTTGAAAAAAATATCTTTTAAAGAATGCCAAGTGACACTATTTCTGGGTTGTTTCTAGCGAGTGACCCCGACGAAGTTCATGTGGTGGTGGACCGGCACCTAGTGACAGGCCAGAACGAGCAGTCTACGCTGACCGCGGTGCAGAACCTGGTGCTGCTGTGCAATCAGAAGCAGGCAGCCACACGCAAGGAGCGGCATCAGTGATGTCCTCACTTGTTGTTGTACCTACTCCGCCTCTACCTTTCTCTCGATCCCATGCTTTTGAAAAAAAGTCGTTCTTATCACATAGATTATGTACAGTTGCCCAGCAATTGATTGTGTAGTGAAGCGGAGCTAAGACCAGGAATCGATGTTAAAAATTGATTGCATCTCTTTTGCTAGGCCTAGCTGTACATGAGCTTCGAGTTGAGAGATGAATGGATTGTGCAGTATAAGCACACGCTTCTTTGTGTGCTCAAATCAGGTCGATTCTCATTGTAGAAACGACTGATTGCATATGGGCGTCATAACTTAATGGAAAATGCCTTGATGTTGTGTGAAAGCAAGAACAGCAGGTAACTTGTACAACAGGCTTGCTTGTCGAGCCTGGAGGTGGCTGGCACATTCTATGCCTCGCTTTTTGTACCTTTCTTCTTTGGCACTGTAAGCAGCATTACGTGGCAGAAATGGACAGAAGGGCTTAAGACGCGCCAGTGACAACATAAATTGGGGGCGGGTGCTCTTTTGGATGTGCCTCTACTCTGTCTTGTAACTTCGTGCAGTGCAAAAGGAAGGTTAGGAATCGTTTCAGCCAATCAGTGGTGACAGCCAGTTCATTCTAAGAAAGGAGGAGGGCTCAGCTGTGGTGTGCTACAAATATTTTCGATGGAGCAGCAATGGTTGTGCAGGACACGAGAGGCAGAAGAACAGACGAGCCCCTCTCTTCGCTCTGCATTCTATTTGACTGGCTTTACCTTTCTGGTTTACTGCATCGAGCTTACAAGGTGATCTATGGAGTCCTAGGAACTTTTGTCCACTACAGTACTCTGAGAGTGGTGTGTCCACACAGCTGCATGCAGTTCCCATTCAGCAATTTTATCCTTGCATTTTAATCACTGCCCACTTCTCTTCGAGTATGGCGAACCGTTAGAGACGGTACTTTGCTTGTGCTGATTAAGTGCTGAAGCTTTGTCTCCGCTTGTGCTCTGTTCTTTCTGTCCAATAACCGTACGCTTCTCACGTCGTTCCCTCTTTCATTTTTCCCACGTCACTGTATACCCCGTAGTGTCATCTCTGTGTTCCCCACTGTTTGTACATGCAAAGTGCACTAATATATTTTTTTACTACCCTACCCCCCTCCCACGAGCGTGCTGAATCGTTCATGTGTAGGAATAACTCGGTTGCAGTTCTTCATTGTCTGTCCTGTCTTTACAGCGTTGCTGCAGATGCTTGCATTGATTGCATCAAGATGAATTGAAAGAGAAAATTAAAGATTATGGCCTGAAGTGCCCTGTACGTATGTGTGTGCCTTGTGTCTTGCAAAGAAGAAAGTGATGGGAACCAGCAAAGTGTATGTATCGTGGTGGTTTGAGTATTTATCTACTGGTTGGCATCGGTGTGGTTATCGTTGCATATGACAGTGTGCAACATTTACATGGTCACTGGATAAGTTTATTACTATTGCCGACATGGCTGCAGCCATTTAAACAAAGTCTCAGTGCTCCATTCCGATTTATTTGCTGCGAAAAAGCAATTTTGAGGCCTTGAAAGTGATATGTGGTAAAGTTTCAGCCACTCATGGAACAAATGTCATGATGTAGACACTGCTTGCGCTACTTCTATTTTGTGCTTAAAGTGCGATGTGGCTTTTCGTTCATTGCTCAAATTACTCGCACTACTTCAGTACACTCACAGGACACTGTACTGGAGTACAATGCAAATAGCCCTGAAGCCAGATGCCAAGATGTGTGTATACTTGCACTTTGTCCGCTAGGCATGAAGTAACTGGTTTGAATCCCAGCCGCAGTGGCCACATTGCAGCTGGAGTGAGGTGTGAAAGCTTCTGGGTATATTGAGGTATGCAGGTGAAGCAGCTTAACGTGGTAAAAATGTACCTGGAACCTCCTGCTGTGTGTGCTGCATAGCTTTGGCGCTTTAAAACTCAAATAAATGAGGACGAAGAATAGCCCTAGAGCTGGACAGAAAATCAACTCATGCAAATCACTTTGTGATTGAAATTTCTTGCAGTGTGAAATTGCGCGGGAATGCAGTGTATATGATGATTATGTGGCATCATGTTGCGAGACGCTTTCGATTAATTTTCACTGCCTGGATTTGTTTGGAGGGTGTGTCTAAATTAATAAATGAGTGTTCTTGCATTGCATCTGCATCTAAACACAGTTGCTGTGGCCGGGAATCAACACTGCGTCTTTGAGCTTGCAAGGCAGCCCGGCACTTTGTCTGCTATTCGAAGGTTGTGGGTTTGGGTCACACTGACAGTTTTTTTTTACCTACTTTAATTCATTTAAGTTCATTCTTTAACTACTATAATGCAGTTTGAAAGAAGAACAAAACATATCCGCTCCTTTCAATTAATTGTGCATTGGTTTCATGGTGTTGTGCAACAAAGCAAACGCACCCTTGAACAATTCGCGTTCTTTCATTCTTGCTAAGCCGACACTGTGGGTTTGAAGAAACATGAAGTGCTACTGCAAGAAGGAAGAAAAGCTTAAAAAAATGTGTAGAGCGGGGCCCATTCATTCAGAGAACATTTAATTAGTACATCTGCTGTGGTTCTACTTTGCGAGTACCATACATGGAAGACCTTAAAAAGGCCCTGAAACACTTTTTCAAGTAACCGTGGAATGAATTCACTGGGAGAGCTTACTGTCTCACAAATTCAATGCCACAAAAATTTTGGAAATCCATCCAGTGCGAGTGGAGTTGCCAAGATTTGTCGCGTGCTGCAATTGCATTCTCTCCTCTCGTCCCAATGAAAGCTCCGGAAGCTAAGCAGGGAGGGGTGGCAGGGGCAATGAAAAATACGTCACGAGCACTTTGTGACTTTGAGAACTCTTTTTTCTTAGAATGCGGGACTTTTTCAGTGTGATCGCGTGCGCACGCGTGGACAAGTGGTGGCCTTCCACGGTGATCTCTGTAACGGCCGAGCGCGCCATGTTCCAATCAGCCAATGGCTGATAGATGGGCGTTCTACGAGTGATTTTTGAGTGTCTTTCGTCATTTGTCGACAGAAGAGAAAGCAATTTTTATGTGATTTTGATAATTTATAGTGAATTCCAGACCGCGTGCTGCCTTACAACATTTGGCTCGCGTGTTCTCGGGAGCCTCTACTACCGATCGGCACCGTTTTCTGACCATGCTCAAAAAGTGTTTCAGGACCCCTTTAAAAGGTTTCATGCAACAAGTAAGTATAGTTTAGAGATAAAACAGATTGCTCAGATTAATATTAGGTTTCTGCTGAATGGTTATCAAGCATGTGTTTCCTTCAAACTTGAGAATATGTTAGATCTTTGGTGCCCATTACGCATTCTCTTTTAAAAGTACTCCTTGTGTGCATTCGGGTTCAGCACTAGTGAGTGCTTGGTTAAGTATGAAAGGTGAGTAGGGGAAAGGTGAAAGCCCTTTAATGTCTCATACTCGTGTCCGTCGATCCGTGACTCGTGTCCTGGAGCGGTGTCAGGTGTAGCCTCCTCTTCTCACACTCGGCAACCACGTGATGGCACAGAGTGTTAAAAAAGAAACAAGAAAAAATAAATGTGGAGTCAGTTGAACGGCTACAGGCTCTTGCCGAACACACCTTTGACTTTACATAGTGCCCAAGTTTTACTCGTATAAAGTGGAAAAATCTTTATAAAAGGAATGAAGAACACAGGCTAAGATGGTGGGGGGAGAGAAAGAAAAACTCGTCCGGCCCGAATATTGCAATGGGGGCGAATTACCAGTGTGGCTCTATTTGACGTTTTGCTGTAAACGCCTCTCCGCTGGTCCCTCTGGCGTGAGTGACTGCAAACGGTGTCGCGGTCTTTCAGCGCATGCTCCACTTTTGCGCCGTGCAGTTTTTTTTTTTTACACTCTGTATTCGCCCGAGAATACTCTTCTCATCTGGAAACGCATAGGGAAAAGTGAACAGTTCGTGCTAAAAAAGAGTGAGCATGGGATAACACCAATTCATAGAGAAAACAACGTCTAACTTAGCGCTGATAAGCATGTGGCGAAACGCCGTAGAAAGAAAAAGTGTTCCGGGGTGCATGGTAAAGAATACGGGGTGGTTTAAATTAATCCGGAGTTCTACGCTGAGGCGGGCCACCTGGATCTTCGTAGCGACGTAAGATAGCGCTGGCACTGCTGCATACACGGGCAATACGGAAAATTGCAGTGCTTTAGTTCCCTCTAGATTCATAGTATTACCAGTGTTCTGTGGTATTACAGTGTAAGAGGGCGTTTGCAACATTCTTCTACACTGTATGCGATAAGGATATGTGCGATTTACGCATTGTGGTAAGCGTGTGCTATTTGAGCATTGCAGCTCACGTGAAAGCTCCGCTTAACATGTCATTTTAAGGTGTGCATTTTATGTTAATAATTAGAATTCCCAGGAGCTGTGTTGATTCTTCGCCTGTAAAGCGTGCACGGCTGCTTGCCCCCGGGCACTGCGGTAAAACCACCTCCTGGAAACTGCTGAAGACTGACGCATCTAGTAGATGCGGCAAGCGGCTCTGAGTCATATTAGAATTTCAAATCTTAGACAATGTGCAGAGAGCCATACTCGGGGACAACTTTCTGTGGCAGTGCAGTCTAGGCTACAAGCTAAACCACGCCGCTTCAATAGTTTCGCTGCGCAGCTGGAAGTAGTTCTGACAAAAAATAGAAAAAAAAGTTTGCTGTGCGTAACCAACGCCTCCTCTAGAAGATGCCTGCCGCATAAGAAGAAAAACAGCTGCCACACCCTTTCCCTCCTTTATTTTAGAATGTTCTCGGTCGCTAGCGTCACCTGTGGCGGACGGTGCAACAACGCAACATTTTGCATAGCCTCCGAAATAGCGGTGTACAGTTGCAGGTCTCGAACAACTCTCGACTGACGCGCCCCTATGGGCCGCCGGCGAAAAACGTTTAGCAGACGACGTTCGCGCAGCGCGCAGAAAAAAAAAAGCGCGCGGCGTGTGGTTCCGCTTGATAATTGCTGCAGACGAACAAGCAAATAACTCGTATTATATCAAAATTGGACGCAGGAATGATAAATAATAAGTTTTAAGACAATGGAAAGTATCTTACATCGTCTTTTCAACTGTTTTTGTCGTTTCGTGCGAGAAATCACGTCAGCAGCAGCCGACGCGGTGTGGTACCGCCCGCTGCCGTGATAATGGATGGATGGATGGATGCTATGAGCGTCCCCTTTATAACGGGGTGGTGACAAGTATGCCACCAGGCTCGACAAAAAAAAAAAAAACTTTTTTCTTTTTTGATGTTGGCCTAATGCCTCTACTTCGATAAATTCTATCTTAATGGGAAAAAAAAGGTAAATTTTCAGCTTAAGTTCTCTGCCATTTACGGCACACTGTCCATATTTTATTTTTCCAATATTTATTTTTGTCCTTTCTCTCTAATGTTCTGCCACCAATACTCTAACCGTCTCTTACTTATTTCAATCGCGGGTGTGTTCAGCTTTCCATTGTTGTCCCTAAAACCCAAGGCTTCCTGTAGGCTCGTGCCCAAACGTACACCTGGGTGGATATCTCCACATTCAATCAGAACATGCTCCGCCGTTTCCTTATCTTTCCCGCAGCATGTGCATTGTTCTTCTTCTTTACTGAATCTTGCTTTATAACTACGCGTTCTAAGGCAACCCGATCTCGCTTCAAACAGTAAAGCGCTTCCCCTTGAATTATCGTAAAATGCCTCCCTCCTTATTTCATTTTTGCCCTTTCGGTAGTTACTCAAAGCCGGTTTTCATTTCATTTCATTTTCATTTCATTTCATTTTATTACCTTAAAAGCCCAACAGGGGCATTACATAAGGGGTGGGTTTACATATGTTCATTATACATTGTTAGAAATGACATTTGAATAAGCATTATTAAACATGACGTGGAAATATGGTTTACATGATTTTGTGGTATATACAATCAGTTGGAAAGATGAAAAATGACATCCAGTAATTGTTATTCTGAAAAATGATGAGATATCTCTTGCATGAATGCGGGTGCGCTGGTTAGGGCGGCAATTTGGTGAGGCAGGCTGTTCCAATCCATGGCTGTGCGAAAGAAAAAAGAACCTGAAAAGGTAGTAGTACGAGTGCGGGGGCGGCCCACATGGTTGATGTGCCCAGTTCGATGCGACGTTCTGCCAGGGGGAATAATGTACGGCGTTTGATTGAGCGAACAATGATAAAACTTATGAAAAAGAGATAGTGATAAAACACGGCGACGAGAAGCAAGGGTCGGCAGACCTAAGTCCTTTCGCAATAAAGACACGCTGACATGATATGAATATTGAGAGTGTATGAACCTTACAGCACGGTTTTGCACGGTTTCGAGAGCGTTGCTTAAATATGTTTGGTGGGGGCTCCATACTGCGCATGCGTATTCGAGTTTAGGGCGGATTATGGTTTGATAGGCTAGTAATCTAACATGCTTTGGGGCTTGTTTTAGGTGGCGTTTAAGGAAACCAAGTGATTTATTAGAAGATGAGATGACGTTAGTGATATGTGCGTTCCAAGATAAATCTTTAGTTAGGGTAACACCGAGGTATTTGTATGAGGGCGAAGCTTCTAATGATATGTTATTGATTGAATATGAATAGAACAGAGGGTTACGTCGACGGGAGAATGTCACAACTTTACACTTAGCGGGGTTTAGTGTCATTAGCCAATGGTCACACCATTGTTGCAGACGATTAATATTTGCCTGAAGAGAAATTTGGTGAGATGTATTAGTAATGGTTTTGTAAATGACGCAATCATCCGCAAACATGCGAATATTACAGGTTACATGACCAGGAAGATCGTTAATATATATTAAAAAGAGGAGAGGCCCGAGAACAGATCCTTGAGGAACACCGGAAGTTACACGCAGGGAGTCAGAGGTGCTGTTGTTAATAAGGACAAACTGTGAGCGGTTATTAAGGAATGCTTCAATCCATCGTAAGACGTCGGGGTGTACATTTGCCAAAGATAGTTTTAGTAGCAATCGTTGATGTGGTACCTTATCGAACGCTTTCGCAAAGTCTAAAAATATCGCGTCTGTCTGTAGGTTAGTATCGAGATTTGTGTGAAGATCATGCAGAAACGCTGCCAATTGGGTTTCGCAAGAAAACCCTTTGCGAAATCCGTGCTGTGAAGGATGAAAATATTTATTCGAGTCTAAAAATTTCATGATTTCTGTATAAATGACATGTTCCATGATTTTGCAAGGTACGCTTGTAAGTGAAATGGGGCGATAGTTAAGTGGGGAATTCTTGTTCCCTGATTTATAGATTGGAACAACCCTTCCCACCGTCCAGTCATGAGGTATGGTGCCTGTGGAAAGTGACTGAGAAAACAATAGACATAAATAAGCAGCACTGATATCTTTAGTATTTTTTAACACTTTTGAGTTTATGTTATCTACTCCGGCTGAAGATGATAGTTTGAGATTGTCAATTAAAGAGGAAATACCATCAACATGGAAAGTTATACCTGGCATGGTATTAGGTGTGCTTGTCGCTGTAGAAGGAAATGGTAAGCTAACTTCTTTGGTGAATACTGACGCGAAAGCTGCTGGTTTTTTCTCCATATCTGCCATCCAGTAAATCCTCTCCGCCTCCCTGACTTTTCCCTTAACGCTCTTTGTTGACATATGGCTTACAATACCAGCCGTATATTTACTAGTGAGTCTTCTAGTTCTTTTTCTCCACTGTGTGTCCACGCTCTTCCTATACAAATAACGGAACACCTTCTCTGCCCATCTACTCTCCTTCATATTTCTTAGCCTTTCTTCGAACCTTATTTTGCTCTGCGCTTCCCTCGCCTCAAAACCTGCCCACCCCATATCGCCCTTTACAGCCTCGTTTGTCGTCTTCCCGTGAGCACCCAACGCGAGGCGTCCCACAGTCCTTTGATTTACATCCATTCCCGATTGCACCTCTGCCCTCATGCACACCACTGAGTTCCCAAAAGTAAGCCCTGGAACCATTACACCCTTCCACAGGCCTCGAAGCACCTCATACCTATTGTATCCCCACAACGCTCTGTGCTTCATTATTGCCGCATTCCTCTTTCCTTTTGCTGCCGAGGCTTTTTCCTGTACCTCCATGTATCTATCACTCTCATTTACCCATACTCCAAGGTACTTGTATTCGCTTACCCTCGGTATTTCTTGGCCTTGTATGGACACCATCTGATCACAGGGATCATTGAATACCATCAATCCACACTTCGTTACACTGAATCCTAGTCCAAGAGCTTCACCTTCCCTTCCGCATATATTCGCCAGTTGCTGTATATCATCTCGACTGTCCGCAAATAAGACGATATCGTCCGCATAAAATAAACCTGGAAGCTTCTGCTCAATCATCATGCCGCCCTGTTTGTGTGACAGATTAAAACCAATGTTGCTACCTTCTAGCGCTTTTTCCATACTCACCATGTACAGCATGAATAACAGCGGGGACAAAGGACATCCCTGTCTCAGACCCGTGCTAACCTCAACGTTCTCTTTGCTACGCATTCCTTCCCACTCTATGCAAACTGTATTTTCTCGGTATATCTCCCTCAAAAGCTGTATACAGTCGTCGCCCATGCCCATTCCTTTCAATATATCCCACAAAATTTCCTGATTAACGTTGTCGTATGCCCCAGTGATGTCTAGAAAAGCCACGTACAAGGGCCTATTCTCTATTTTAGATATTTCTATACACTGAGTGAGAACAAACAGGTTATCGTCTAATAATAGTCTCGTTCGCGAGCGCCACCGCGCGGCGCTTACTCAAAACTGAAGGCAGGCCAACTCCGCTGGGAACGCGAGCCATTCCCCAGGCATTGTTTAGGGGAGGCGTTGATTAGACTTAAAAGACCCGGAACTTCAGTCCTCGTTAGTATAGTGGTCAGTATCCCCGCCTGTCACGCGGGAGACCGGGGTTCGATTCCCCGACGGGGAGTAATTTTTTTTTTACAGTCAATGCATGGCACTTCGTGATGCATAGGTTTTATATGTTTTGTATGCATAGGTTTTGTATGTTATGTTTGATGTAGGTTTTGTATGTATGTATTAGGTTATATGTACGGTTTTGGAATTCGTTTTGAACTACTACTGCAGATTATGACATGTGCAGCTTCAAGATTATACGCAAGAAGCATACAGCGTCTGAAACGTCATATTCGTGAATATTTATGACAGGCCCTACAGGTTAGAAGTGCCTACGAATTGCTATATCTGAAAAAAAGTGCGGTTTGGCGTCAGAATGCCAAAAACACCCCATTTCTTTCTGGCTAGACTATATGTGTTACAGAGCGGAGCGTCAAGCATCCCAAGTGCAGTGAACTCTGTTCTACATATTGCTTTAATGTACCAGCGAACGCGAAAGCATGTTCAGCACTGTGTAATCAGCCCATTTTTTGCTTATTCGCTGTTAAAAAAAAAAACGCTCTGTTGGCCTGACCAACGCCTCCTCTAGGAAGATGCCTGCGGCATGAGAAAAAAAAAAACAGCTGCCACATCCTTTCCCTCCTTCATTTTGAAAATGTTTTCGGTCGCTAGCGTCACCTGTGGCGGACAGTGCAACAACGCAACACTTTGCGTAGCCTCCGAAACAGCAATGCACAGTTGCAGATCTTGAACAACTCTCGGCTGACGCGCTTCCATGGGCCGCAGATGAAGAACGCTTAACTGGTACCGCCCGTCGCCGTGAAAATGGATGGGTAGATGGATGAATGGATATGGCTGTACCCTTTAGATCAAGCGGTGGCTAGCGCCACCAAGCCGTAATACCTAATGAACAAAAAACTAGATTTATTTTTTTCTTTAAAAAGTGAGTTTGAGGATTCATACTTTGCAGTGAAGGGTTAAATTTTCACTCGTGCCTTGACTTTAGCCACCAATCAGATAACCTCCTTCTAGTTAAGTCTACCCACTTAAAGTCTATTTTGCCGTCCCTGTCCCTAAACCCCAGTGCTTTGAAAAACTCTGCGCCATCATCCTGAACTATAGGGTGAATCCCTTTACAGAACATTATCAAGTGTTCGGCAGTTTCTTCCTCCACTCCACACGAACTGCATACTGTGTCTACCCCTTCGTATTTGGCCCGATATGTCTTCAATCAATCAATCAATCAATCAATCAATCAATCAGTTTATTATCATGTCATAAAGTATGTTACATGGAGTAAAATATACAGAAGAGGGTCCCAAAGTACAAGACTGCAACGCAATACTCCCGTCCTGGCCTCAAACAGTAGAGAACTACCCCGAGTACTATCATGGATCCTTTCCTTGGCAATTTCCTGCTTAAAAGTTCGATAGATCTCTAGTGCGGACTTCTTAATCATGCCCATTCTCCACATGTCAGTCTCCGTTTCCTTCACTTTCTTCTTAACCGATAGTTCTTTTTGGTTTGGCCACCTGCTGTTTTCTAAGTATTTACCAGTCAATTTTCTGGTTTGCTTCCTCCATTTTGTATCGACGATTCGCTTCCTCCATTTTGTAATAGTCTCGGTCGCGAGCGCCATCGCGCGGCGCTTGCTCAAAACTGAAGGGAGGCCAACTCTGCTGGGAGCGCGAGCCATTCCCCAGGCATTGTTTAGAGGAGGCGTTGGCGTAACTTAAGCATGTAAAAATGTTCCATTGCTATTTTTTCAGCCGCTAGTTTATAATGGTAGGAAATTATTACACTTGTGTCGCATTGGTTCACCGCAGAAAAAAAAAAAAACCGTAGCATATCCACGGAGTGAATAATGATTGGTGAGGTGAAGCGTTCGTCAGTCCGTTGGTCCGTGCGTCTGTTCGTACAGCCGTCCCACTGTCTGTCCATCCGTCCGTCCATCTGTCCGTCTATCTAGTTAACACTCAAAGTACAGCCATCTCAGATCTCTTGATCATGTATTCATCATATACAAGTGCCGCAATCCAGCGGACATTCTAAGGGCCGCTCTTTCGGGCATGTGTAACCGGTGGTTACGCACTGCAACGAGGGACGCACAAGCCACTCCATAAGAAGATTCGCCCCTAAAAAAAAAAAAAAAAAGACCTCTGCGTCCACGGCGCCTTCTTCCTTCGTTAGCTCGCCAATTCGCTCGCCGCGATGCATTTTCAAGAAGCTTGAGTGCTAAAATCTGTCAGAACGAACGAAGCAGTTGATCTGCAACGTGTACGCCCAAGTGTGACTGACGCAACCGGGACTTTCCAAGCCAGTTCATGGGGAACTACTTTGGCGCAGTAACATGGAGCAGTTCGCTCCGCCCCCCGTAGCTTTCGCCTCATTGCCACAAGAGAGAGTGATAGAGATCCAAGGAAAGGCTAGGAGGTTAACCAGGCGCACGTCCAGTTTGCTACCCTGCACCGGGGAAGGGACGAAGGGGAGAAAGAAGAAAGGTACACACAATCACGAGCACACTCGGGGGAGCACACGCCCGAGTGTGCTCGTGATTGTGTTTACCTTTCTTCTTTCTCCCCTTCACACGCAGATTCGCTCGCAGGATTTCAAGCTGGACGGTTGTGCCCTCGCGATCTCCGACGTCAGCGTAGCTCCCGCCGACTGGTTCGCCCTCCGCGGTCTCCTGACGCCGTGCAGCTCTCGCATTGTGGTGCCCCGCCCTTGGACTGCTTCGACCGGATCCCCACTTTCCTATCTCCTTCTTTTTTCCGTCGCTTGCCTGTCTACTTCTTCGTCTATTTTCCTTCTATTCTTTTTATCCCTCCTTCCCCCCACCCCTATAAGGCACTGCGCCGTGTCGCCTGAAGGCAGGCAGAAATTAGGTGCCTTTTTCCTCTTCCTTCTAACCACTACCACCACCACCACCACACGCAGTCTACAGGTTGTCGCTCAGGTTTGTCGTCTTCAAGTAATGTAGAAGCACGCCCAGGAAATATATATATATATATTTTTTGCGCTAGGAACAACTGTAAAAAAAAAAAAAAACGTTAATCGACTTCAGCTCTGGGCTGGCACAGGCTCGGTTACTTAATACGTAGCACAGACATAACCGAGAGTGCAATTAGGGCAGGGTGATTGCGTGCAAAGAAAAAAAAATACCGTGATCGAACGTGGTTAAATCAGGTTTGTCGAGTGGTAGCTCGGTTTTGCTTGATTTTGAAGAACGGCGATATTATTGGTTAACAGAAATTTAGGCAAGGATGACGAGCAGGGTCGGCGCCAGGATTACCGGGGGCACTCACGATAAATGAGTTTCTTCAGGGGGGGGGGGGATCTTAGGCCCAAACAACGAAACGTTCCTTTCCTTTGACCGCGTCCTCTCCTTACGTGAGGCTTCCTTACAACCAAGTACCGACGGAGGAAGCAAGCGTACTCTGAAAGCTCCCTTAACCCGTCCTCGCGGGAGGAATGGTTGCCGCGCTCCTGCGTTCGAGATTATCGAATATAAGCGTTGCTCATAAGCGTTTATTCTGTAAAAAAAAGTTGGGTCACCACATCACTTCCAAATTGAAGTGTTAATATAGAGACGCGTGTACGCTTTCTTCCAACTACGATTACTGAATGTGAAAAGCGACCGCAGTTGAGCGCAAAACGTGGTGCATTCTAGCAACACTGAAACGCCCCACGGAGGAAGGAAACAGGTTTCCTTTCCTTCCTCCGTGGTGCAGTGCACGCACGCTCGCCGCTCGCGTCTCCCCACAGGGGTGGGGTGAGAGGGTTGCCTCGAAAACGAAAACATCACGTGGGCTAGCTGTGAGGCGAAGCGCTCGTCCAGGGCAAGGAGCGGACCTAAGGGCGCACGAAGGTAGCCCCAAAGCAACCTTAAGCTGAGGAAGCGCCAAGGAAGCCTTCACCGAGGGCTCCTTAGTGAGGAAGCTTTCAGAGTGACATAAGGCGGCCTCACAAAAATGAAGGCTTCCTTACTGAGGAAAGGAACGTTTCGTTGTTTGGCCCTTAGTTTTTTAGTTAGGACTATGTCCTATTTTGGAGGAAAGGGGAGGCGGAAATTTTTGGGGGGCTCCAGACCCCCTCCCCGTGCCCACCCCTGGCAACGCCCCTGATGAGAAATCATCTTAATGACTAGACAGTGTTGTTTAAATGCCTTAGTTCTACTAAAAAACTTGGAACTTTTTATTCGGCGTCCGCGGTTTTCTCCGCAGCTCGAGTAAAGCAAACAGCAGTGCATCTCTGAGGTTTGCAGCATTGCTTATTGGCTTTGCAGGCTCCTTTAAGTGCACGCTGCTTGCGTGCTTCAGTTCTAACAAAAAAAGAATGACGCCTATTCACGCCAAAATCACGACATTTCAGTTTTATTCAATTGTCACGTTGACGCAAATTTACACTCCTATAAATTACAAATTACCCTTACTTGTAGTGTATACATGCACGCAAATTCTAGCCTGATTGACAACTTAGCGATCTGCTTACCGATGACGGGAATAAATATTACACAATCTTCCGCTAAAGGGAACCACGTATGGATGCGGAGCAGCGGAGAATAGTTCCCCTGAGCAGGAGATGGTGTACTTTATTCAACGCTTGTGCTGGCGCTAACGCTGACACTGGCGGCGGCGTTGACGCTAGCGGTTATCGCGGCGTTGCGCAGGAGAGAATGAGGCGTGCTCTCCGTCATTTAATATCGCGGAACTACCGTGGTGCCCCCAGTGGAGTGTGCTGCTGTCGTACCATGAGAGAAAGGCCGTACCGTTCAGTTGCCCATTGGACACTACTCAACACGTTCGCCAGCGATGAAATGCACCTTAAAATACCACGCATAACCAAAATGATATTCTCGCCTTGATATAATATAGAGAATGTATGCAAGCGCGGAACACCGAAACGCGTAAGGGGGCGGGTCCTCTCAGACCAACGCAACAACAGTACCAGCGCGCCATTCCATGCACCGCGAAGGATGCACTGATTGATTATGGTAGGCGCCTCTCTTCAGAGGGCGCTACGAAATAAGTTTATGAAAGGTCCCTAGATAACACTTGTCTAGGGACCTTAAGTTTATTTAACACCATTTTCACGAGAAGGCTTTCCCGCCGCAGCACCGTCCAAGGGCTGCGATGTTTCGCAGCCATGCCGGTAAGTGAGGTTCTGCGGCGGTGTATGTAGCGTATATGGGCTCAGTTCACAAGGTATACTGCTGTTCTTCGAGGAACATGGGCAAAACACAGTAATGCTTTGCAAGTGTAAAGATGGTAGTATGTAATCGCTAAGATGTCAGCTTCAAAATGACTGAAACGAAAAGCCGCTACGACCCAGGAGGCGGTGCCGACGATAGAAATAGGAGGTGAGTAGAATTTCAATGCAATTCTTAAACAGCATTTGTAAAGGGGTGATTGGTTAGTATGATTTGTTTAGCTGGCCTTGAGGGGTTCTGTGAGTATGAACTAACGTTAACTTCTCGGAAAACTATCGAAGTAATTGATGAAGCCAAAATGGAAACGGATGCGTACGCCATTGGCCAGCTGCACGTGAAGTGTGTGCATTAGGGTTTTTAATGACTCGGGTTATTTGCCGCGAAGTTCAACGTAAGTCTGTAATCTCTAATAGATCGTCTCGTTCCGCTTGGAACGTCGCAATACTAATTTCATGCAGGGAAGGGGGGCAGAAACACCAATGAGTGTTTTGATTCGTGTCGTCGTAGTGGTCAAAAGCTATAGGTTGTGGACTCTTATCGTTGCGCAGAATAAGAAATGGGCGGGTGAGCTTGAACTTCCCAGCGTAGAAGCAACACATAGAGAGAGAAAAAAAATATCGCCGCCCAAGCGCTCCGCACAAATGGTTAACCAGCGAAAGCTATAACGTGCGGCCCCGGTTTTTATTCGTGTGTTCGAGCCGACGTGTCACTCAAGCATTTCACAATTATAGGTTACATTTTCTACACACGTTTTGGTTGGGTTTAGCACAGTGCTTATTTCACATGCCGCACATTGTGCCTCGCATGGTCGTGGCTATGGAGGAGTGTAATCAGCGTTTAAATGCGCTTCGCAATGCATTAGTCATAGTGGTTCTCGGCGAACGCGCTCCCGCAATCACCACGTTGACGCCGCAACGACGTTGCAAGCTGGATGGATGTGGCTGTACCCTTTAGATATTGAGTGAACTAAGCACTAGATTTATCTTTTTTTCCCCTTTAAATAGTAAAGTTGAGGACTGGTACTTTGCAGTGAAGAGTTTAATTTTCACTCATGCCTTGACTTTAGCCACCAATCAGACAACCTTCTTTAAGTTAATTCTACCAGCTTAAAGTCCATTTTGCCCTCTTTGTCCCTAAACCCCAGTGCTTTGAAAAACTCTGTGCCATCATCCTGAACTATAAGGTGAAGCCCTTTACAGAACATTATCAAGTGTTCGGCAGTTTCCTCCTCTCCACATGCACTGCATACCGTGTCTACCCCTTCGTATTTGGCCCGATATGTCTTGGTTCGCAGTATTCCCGTCCTGGCCTCAAACAGTAGAGAACTACCCCGAGTATTATCATAGATCCTTTCCTTGGCAATTTCCTGCTTAAAAGTTCGATAGATCTCTAGTGCGGACTTCTTAATCATGCCCATTCTCCACATGTCAGTCTCCGTTTCCTTCACTTTCTTCTTAACCGATAGTTCTTTTTGGTTTGGCCACCTGCTGTTTTCTAAGTATTTACCAGTCAACTTCCTGGTTCGCTTACTCCATTTTGTATCGACATTCTTCATGTACAAGTTGCTGAAAACCTTCCTAGCCCAAACGTTTGGCACAGCGAGCGAACCTGGTGGTGTGGTTTGCAGGATCCGCCCGCCACCAGCGCCTGCATTCCCGTTCGCGATTTAGCGCGGCTTTTGAAGGCTGCCGTATCATCGGCATACGCAGTTGCCGATGATACGGCAGCATCAAACCGCCGAATACGAGCTCTCTCACGTGTACAATTTCGGCGTTGTTCTAGAGTTGTCCGTGGCATATCCACGTGGAAGGTTCCAGGAGAGAATGACCGTCGCAAATGCGCTCGGCGCCCCGGCGAGCCACTGTGCCCTGGCTGCAACGGCATGGACGACGTCACTCGCAAATAACATAGCCAATGGCGTGCGTGCTTGGGTACTACTTGGGATGTAAAAACAGCGCAAAAAATATAGACAAGGACGAAAGAAGAGACGACACCGCGTGGGTTTACGAAAGACCTGCTCGTTCTGTCCGGAGAAGAGAAAAAATAGATATGTTCAGTGTAGATCGTGTGTTGTATATATGTTGCCATTATCTATGCGGAGGGGGGGGGGTTATAGGACAAATTGGGCGGTGCATTAACGAGAGACAAAGGGAACACTTAACCTGTTAAACGGCTGCTGGCGGGTTGCACTTACCAGCTCATTGTAGGGAGAGTGGCTGCCAACCTATGGCAGATAAAGCCACTTGTTTGTATGGACATCGGAACAAGTGCACTATATGGAAGTGATGGAGGCTTTTTTCATTGAAAGGGAGGGGGAGAGGTGTGTAAGCAAGCCGTCTGTGGCCCTTGGTGAAAATGAGGTTCGGTACCTGGGTTCAGCGCTGCCATGTTAAAGTGATTATTCGTTTGTTATGGACTGTTGCGTATGTTTTTAACAAGTACGAAGGTGTTTTTTTTTTCCCTTTTTCACGGTTCTTACACACGCATTGCCGTTCACTATGATTAGGCATGCTTCGTACCTTGTTTGCTATGCTGCGCAGACGCCTTTGGTTTGCCAAGTGACCGGGTCGACTGCATGATATATGTGCGTGTGTCTTCCAATAAAGTTTAGTTGCGAGTAAAAAAAAATCAGTGCGGTGTCGTCTCTTCTTTCGTCCTTGTCTATATTTTTTGCGCTGTTTTTACATCCCGAGCATGAACTATACAACTAGCCCAACTTTCGCTATTATTGGGTACGACGCTGCGAATGACGCAACTGATAAACAGCCAATGGAGACCGCTCGTGATAAATATCCTGCACATCCGGAAGCACGGCATAGCGTATGTTCACTTCTTTGGGAGCAGCAGTCATTAACGATACGCTGAAAGTGCGCCCGTGTTTGATAACATAGTCGGTTTGTTCTCCAACTTTTTTTGCACCCGCCCCCTAAAAAAAAAACAAAAAGCGAGGAAATTCATAGAGTTGACCGCGACAACCACGGCGATCACGTCACAAAGTAAGCAAAACCGAAATGTAGTTATGAATGTACAAAAACATGCTGCGTGCACCTGTCATTCCTCGTTGTAAGCGGAGCCGTCCTTGACTTGTGAAACGCACTTCGCCAAGACGAGGACTACGCCATCTACGCTTAACAGACAATAACTATTAAGGTTGGCTTCTCTGATCGAGCTCGTCCCGCCACGGTGGTCTAGTGGCTGAGGTACTCGGCATGCTGACCCGCAGGTCGTGGGATCGAATCCCGGCTGTGGCGGCTGCGTTTCCGATGAAGGCGGAAATGTTGTAGGCCCGTGTACTCAGATTTTGGGTGCATGTTAAAGAACCCCAGGTGGTCAAAATTTCCGGCGCCCTCCACTACGGCGTCTCTCATAATCATGTGGTGGTTTTGGGACGTTAAACCCTACAAATCAATCAATCCGATCGGGCTCGCAATGATGCGTTTTCGAAGACTAGTCCATTCAACGGTGCGACGAGAGGCCGTTGCTGCAAACGTCCACTCCATCTGTCGTTTACACCCACCGCGGTGGTCTAGTGGCTAAGGTTCTCGGTTGCTGACCCGCAGGTCGCGGGATCGAATCCCAGCTGCGGCGGCTGCATTTTCTATAAAGGTGAAAATGCCGTATTGGCCCGTGCGTTCAAATATTGGTGCACGTTGAAGAACGCCGCAGGTGGTCAAAATATCCGGAGCCCTCTACTACGGCGCGTCTCTTAATCATATGCTGGATTCGGGACGTTAAACCCCACATATCAATCAATCAACTGCCGGTCGTTTACTGTATTTTACTGCGATGGCTTTACTTTTACTTATTTTCTATCTTAACGAGCATACCCACGGGGAAAGAGGGGGGGGGGAGTTTCATCACTGATATACGAGTACATGTGCGCAATATGATCAAACTACCCCTGATGTTCACGTCACACACGTGCACACATACACAAAAAAAAACTCTGATGCCCATGTCCCCCCCCCCCCTCCTTCGGTCGGATCGGTGTGAAAAAAAAAATCTCCTGCTTCAAACGCACACGTGGCTTTGTTTATTGCTGTGTTTTTAGATGCGGAGCATCTAATACTCGAGGCTTGTAGTGCGGCGCCGTCCGCAAGCTTCCTCCTCCTTCTTCCACCATCTGTGCATCCCTTCCTCCTCTACACACCGCGCACGCTTCACTCCCCCACCATCAGTGCACCCTTCCTCCTCTACACACCGCGTGCGCTTCTCCTCTTCACGAACATTCGCTAGCTGTATAATGTAGCGCGCATGCGCCGTCACGCTTCGAGAACATCGGCAGCTGACGCGCGCGCATGCGCCGTCGCGCTTCGAGAACATCGGCAGCTGACGCGCGCGCATGCGCCGTTGCGCTTCTCCCCCTTCTCGAACATTCGACAGCTGACAGTGCATGCGCCGTCGCGCTGTATATATACTCAAGGTCGGCGCTCGCTCGCTCAGTTGCCGCTCGTCGGTTGGTTTGTACGGCGCGTCGACGTCCAAGGTCGCGGTGAAATGAATTCCAACGAATCCACAAACACAATGATCGACGTCCCTTCGACCAGCGCCGCCCTTTCGCATACGTGTGTACGTGTTCACTTATTTAACACCCCCTCCTACAACCACGTTAACCAATTTAGCCATCGACCCAAGTAAGTCGCAATTTAACACCCCATTTCACAACCACGTTAACCAATTTAGCCATCGACCCAAGTAAGTCGCACTTTAACACCCCGTTAACCAATTATATGCTCCGCATCCTCCTCAGTGTTCCCCCGAGGGAAGCTGCGGGCAATTTTTTTTTGCTCCGAATAAAAGAACGGGCCGTTGTGAACTCCGTGGACTGATTTAAATTTGTGGGCCTAAGAAGGCCAAGGTGTTCAAGTGAAACTGCCGAACCTTCGCAGAATTTTGTCTTGCGGCAAAGCGGATTTAAGCCATATGGAACGAAACAGAGCGTAAAGAACGAAGATTAGACAAATCTGCCTGCTACCCATCATTCCCATACTGCAGCCTGAAGCGCCGTGCGTTGCAGCTCCCATAGACACTAGCACCAGCGTTCCCTCCAGTTTGTTTGTTGGAAAGACCATGATAACGCGCTCTACAGTATTTTTAGAAACGAGGTTTATGGGATTATTCATAGTATGTGAAGTCTCATGGTGGAATCAAATATGAAACAAATGGAAACACAGGGATTTTATTTCTAATTTATAAAGTCCATCCGGGATTTTCAATTTATTTTATCCCATTTTATATGTACGTAACCCAAATTTATGCATATTACTTCATTCAATCTAGCCTTCACTTGGGTCTGATTTTTTTTAACCATCGAGATACTGTAACAGGGTTTAGCGGCGTTTAATTTCCGGCCCGCACGCTCACTTCCGCGTCTGCCCGTCAGCTGCATATATATTAATGAAATCACATTATTTTTGGTCGCATGCATCTCGCACAAGTTCATTATGTCTTCAACCGCGTAGACACTGAGATGCTATAGCAGTAATAAATCACAACATTCTCATTTCGGGAGTGATCTCATTTCGTTCGATTCTCTCTTCCGCTGCTTTGCGATGGCTTTTGCAATCTTATAGCTGCACCTGCTCTTTGGCCGATATAAGCGAGCCGGCTTGACAGCGGTCTCTCGCTCTTTTTTTTCCAGACGGTCTACTGCGACATCACTGTGATAATAAGCACTTATGCAGACTGCCATTTCATTAGCTTAACGCAATTGTTGCGCTTTGTATAGCGGGCGGCCACTTATTGTTTCCATTCTTTTTTGCACTGCTTCTCTCGCTCCACGCGCGATTATTTTACAGCAGCAACCTCTATGATGACCGAGGGTGGAGGAGATGTCTTTCGCATATTTGAAGTGGAGCTTTCGCAAACTGTCATTTCGGAGTCGTACACGAGAAAAAAAACCGAGCGCCACCTATGGACACGTCATGTACATGCCAAGAATGAGAATCCTGCAGAATTCCCATTCCCGGGGGGGGGGGGGGGGCAAGGTACGTTGTATAGCGTCCAGCGCCCCCCCCCCCCTTCTCTATTATGTCGACGCATCGAGCAAAAACAGAATTGTTGATTCTCACGGAATCTGGTTGAGATAGCTGCGACAGACACCGGTGGCGGCGGCGGCTAAAGACATCGCCACCAAAAATCGGGCTGTGAACCCAAAACAGCTTACACTGTGGAGACTGGATAACCGTGTGCAGTTAGAAGTCACGTATGTCCTCTACGACAACATAAAAGAGACGCGCTGCGAATTCCGAAACATCGAAGAACAGCAGTTCATTCGCACGAGGACACACGGACAGGACGACACAAACGCACATATATACATACACTAAAACTTGTCCGCATAAGTGCATCGAAACAGCGCTTCGATCGGATCGAGTGCGTCTTCCTCACAAAGGCTCAGTAGCGTTTCTGCACGTGGCGCTGTGTGGTTACGTCGTCAATCGACTTGCACGTGCCCCCGTGCCACCAGTCGTGGACGCTGGTCCTGCGCTGCTTATCCGCTGGCCGAGGCGGCGCGTGCAGCAAGGCGCACAGCCGGCACCAGAAGTACGTGTTCACGAACTCCCCGGTGCCTTTCCACTCGAAGTACTGGTTGTACAGTGAGTGGTTGCTGCTGAGCAGGCGAAGGTACTCGGCCAGCTCCTTGGGAGACGCGAAGTCGTCCACGTGGATGTATGAGTGGTACGGGGCCGCGGCCCGGTACTCCTCGCGGGAGGCGCCCATCACCACGGGGACCACGTTGTGCCTGCGGAAGACGAGACGTCGTCATGTGTTGCAGAGCCCCTTCATAATCCTCAAGTGCGCTTTCCTGCTCTGCAGGGACGTAGGCAGAATCTTTTTTAGAGCAGGGAATGGGGGGGGGGGGGCACCTCCTTGATTCGAAGTGGGTCGCCGGGCAGGCAAATAGTCATTTTGCGATATGTCCAAGATGAAAGCAGAAAAATCGAAGAAGGGGTGGGTGGACAGGCCTGCCGTGCCACCCCCTGCAGCAATGCCACTGCCCGCGGGTAGAGCGTACAATGCGCGGGGGGACCTCATTCATTTGCACCTTATACGAGACGTGACGGCGACGGCAAAAGGACGCCGAGAGTGTCCACAATCATTGCTATCGCAATAAAAGAAGGACAAAATAAGATACATATGTGAGGGTGCAAACTTTTTTGCCCTGCTGCGGTGGTCTAGTGGCTAAGGTACTCGGCTGCTGAACCGCAGGTCGTAGGATTGAATTCCGGCTGCGGCGGCTGCATTTCCGATAGAGGCAGAAATGTTGTAGACTCGTGTGCTCAGATTTCGGTGCACGTTAAAGAACCCCAGGTGGTCGAAATTTCTGGAGCCCTCCACTAAGGCGTCTCTCATAATCATATGGTGGTTTTGGGGCGTTAAACCCCACATATCAATCAATCATCAAGAATGCAAACTTTCCATAAGGAGGCCCAAAAATAATAACTGAGGGAGAGCCTCCTATCGCAATTCGGCAGAAAAATTAGTAAGGACAGGAATAAACTGACAAACGGGTTAAAAGAAACATCAGTATGGGCGAAACAAAAACTGATTGATAGACGAATTATTACGACGAAAATAAGTATATTCAGCAACTACACATGGCAAAACATCAACAAACGCAATGCATAAATGGAACGGTACATTAATTACAGTAAGGAAAGCAGAAATGTTTCCAAAGATGATCGAAAACGGCTTAATGATCGGGTTTTATAGTGTTTCAAATGAAAAATGTGCTAGAACCATTACTTTGCTTGCCATAATTCGTAATGAATTTCGCGAATAGAAAATTATTTAAACAAGTTGAATTTTTATTAATGAATTCATGAATTGGAAAGGCATCCACAGAAACTTGGTGGTTGATGACCTTATGCAGGAAGACCATAGGAATAGCGTTGTATGTGAAAACAACAAGCAGTACCACGGTCGCTGGATAAAAAGCGAGATGTGGCAGTACACTCGATTTCAGAAATAGAGGCTTAGATGATGAACAAATGGACGCAAATTTTATAATCGTGCGTGTCTCTAGATGCCAACTAAGTGATGTGAGTGTAATAAACATTTCGTCAAGTAGTAATACAAATACAAAATTTGATATGTGTATGGATGAAGCAGTGATGAAGTGAGAGAACTCTATTAATGGTGAAGCTTAAACGCATTTTAATTGATGCCCTTACGTCAAAGCAGATCTCTTTTACCACCGAATCAAGGTGGGTGTTACATTTTAAATTAGAATCTACGATGATTTTGCAGAATTTATTGGTTTAATTTTTACATTGCTTATCCTTATATGTAAGCCAGATGTAATTAGTTTGGGAGGCAAATGAAAAACTACGAACCGAAACTTTACAGTGTTTATACTGATATTATTCTTAATACACCCTGCTCAAGCTCGTTTACATCGTGATTTATCTAAAAGATTAGTTGGGCTCGAGGCAGAAGCTACGATTGTCGTATCATCGGCGTAGAGGAAACACACTTGCAATTATCGAAGTCGGCAGATCGTTAACAAGTGTCAAAAATTAGAGCCGACCGAACACGTCATTAATTTTCAGAAATGTTTTTTTTTCAAAGTCCTTTAAACACGCACAACGACTGCACGGGTCAAGTTCGTGTTTGTATCTGTCTTAAAAAACAACGAATGAAAAAGAGAAGGGCTCGTTGGGGCGCACATACCTGAGGGCATTGTAGAATTTTTCGGTAATGTAGTCCTTGCAGTTGGCATTCTCGAAGGACAGGTAGAAGTAGTAATCGCTGTCCAGCATCTCGTAGCATCTCTCACTTTCACTGCGTGGACATTTGAGGGTGCCGCAAGCGCCGTATATGTCCACCTACACGGGGCAGGCATTCGGCCGGAGTGAAAAATGAGTTGTAGCCGTTACGATGTTGATCACATGCGCAGCGCAATGTGCATGCACGCCAGAAACACCGATGCGATAAACATTATTTGTATAGCCGGGCACAAATTTTACGTTTCGCGTAGCGGAAGGCCCATCTCGAGTTCTTGTAACTCGTCAGAAAAGAATACTGCCAGTTGAAACGACATAAGCCGATGTGATAGCGTATATCCACAGGTTATCATGTCGACTAAAGAAGGTATGTACAACGTGCGAACGTCAAAGTAGTGTTTTCTGCTTCCACAATATTGCAGTTTGTGCAAACTAACCAGAAATACCTAATCTGAGAAGCAGGAACGTAAAACGAAGCATAAATGTAGGTTTATGTATAGTGTAATGACGCAGTTGTGCACAAGCTTCCGTTGCCATGTGGCAAGGCACATTGTGTGGGTCAGAGTGGACGGTGCGTAAATGAATGCTTAAAGGAGCTCCACTACAACGTGAAAGAAAACAGGGGGGGGGGGGGTCCTCGATGCCCATTGCAAACATTGCAGTAATTCCGGCACCAGTGCAAGTATTCCTAAACCGTTTATTGCCTTTTGCTGTAAAGAGTTAACCCATCTATATGAAAGGATAGGTGAACTTGCAAAGTGCGTGTAGCCATGATGGTTGTAAAGCGATGTTGCCTATATATGTGAATAAACAATTCAATTCAATATGTGGTCACGTATTTCCTGAATAAACATTGTTGCAAGTTAGTGCCTGTGTGTGCCACGTCATTCTCTGTCCGTGTTTTTTAGTGCGCTGTACTGCTACAGCTTGACAACGATTTTTACTGGACACGCCGGTATACTTGCCGATGTAAAATATGAACAAGCGTGAGAACACACTGTACCTAATGTTAAGTGACGCATGCGATGTGATGTTTGCTCGATTGTACTTCAGTTCTTATGGATTTTCATAATGCTTGCAATTTGTCACATAGCGCATGCATAGAATTTTATAATTGCCAAAACTATGACACAATTATGACGTGCGCCATAGCAGGAAGCTCTGGACAACTCATCTGGGCTCCTAAACGCACACTGAAATCATGCAATAAGTGGTCCCGTGTTTATGGCACTCGACTGCTGACCCGGAGTTAGCGGGATCGAATACCGGCCTCGGCAGCCGCATTTCGAGGGACGCGAAATGCTAGGGGCCAGAGTGCTTATATGAGCAGGTGCCCGAACCCCGGGGAGTCGAAATCACCGGAGCCCCCCACTACGACGTCTCTCATAATCGCATTGTGGCTTTGGGACGTATCCGATCTGGTCCGACTGAGTAAAGGTTCGAGATAAACTTGGCGCCACCCTATAGAGGATTGGGGAAGGGCACTTCCCCTGCGTTCTCTGCGCGCATGCCTATGTATGGTGATCATTCTCTGCCCGCAAGTTTCGAAGCGAACGAGACCAACGGAGCCGATTACCTGTATGTGCTTCTGCAACTCGTGCGCGTACTCGAGCCGCCTGTTTGCTGCGCCGCAGTTGGAGACGAACCAGGCCACCATTTTCGTCTTGTTCTGTGCGTAGTCGTGGTCCCTTTTAATGCGCTTCACCAGCGGGTTGAAAAGCACGAACTTCTCGTACGGCGTCACGATGTCCGAGTCCCTCCTGCGAGCGAGAAGAAAGGGCTGCTCCACATGCACTTTCCTCTTGGTACCACACATGCCTAGCACATCCACTGCTTAGGGTGCTGTTATAACCGTCGTCAGTAGGTGCCATGCTATCACTGAGAAGCGTAACCGGGCAGCGTTCCCACGCCTGGAACCCCAGTTCTCTTGGAACCAGCGTCCAGAGCTGACGGGGTAGTGGCGCTCTTTCAATCCTCAAACAAGTAGCCGACTGGCCGGCTGCCTATGCACGCCAGGTATTGTTCCTGCTAGCCGGAGTATGAGACATCGTGTCGCCACGACGCCGTAAGCAGTTCCACAGAGGACAACAAGTACAGCATCTTCCTTGGAAGAAACCGCGTCCACCGCCACAAATTGCCCTGCTAATTGAGCGAACCGATCGGCAGACTGTTTGATGTATATGATGTCAGGAGCTTGGGACCCCTCGACCAGCGGCACACACACGACGAGGAAGAGCCCCGCTGGAGCTACCTTGCAGTGCAGTGATCACGACTCAATATTGGATGTTCACGCGGGCCGTGCATGCTCGTACCCCTCGCCTGTTGTGTCTGTGTGTGTGATTGGTGTTCCACTCAAGAAGGAGGAGCCCGAGAGGGCTTATAACGACGCCGCTGAGTACGGGACGTCGCTCTGAACCATGTAACGGTTCAACCACCACGTTCATGGTTTGTGAACTCCTAACCTCATGCTGTAAATAATTGTAAATAGTGTCATAAACCTGTTTGTTTTTCGTATCCCCATTTTGTCAGCGTTCGTTTCCTCAACCCGAAGCTACACCACGCTACCACAAAAGACCGGGCAGACCCCGGTCAGCAACAACGAGTGCTCAGCGCTGGGATCCGAAGCGACAACTGGTGAACAGCGCTGGGATCCGCAACAGTGCCTCCTCCTTCAATGAGTGTTTTGTGAATAGCGCTACTTCAAAGAAGTAGCGCTATTCGTTTTTGGACGTGTTCTCGTATCGTGAATAGCGCTCCTTCAAAGAAGGAGCGCTATTCATGATACGAGAACACGTCCAAAAACACACCACTATACACCGGTGACTGTGCTGCGCATACGACAAGAACACCACGCCGCGCATTGATACAGCGCGAGCACTTTTTTTTTTCTGAGGGGGTGATGAGGCCTCACAAAATTGCTTATTTTTGTACTGTATAAACGATATTGATTTACTTTTTTCTGCTGTTGCTGTATTGTCATGACCGTTTACACTAAAATGAACTCTTGACAGTTCATTTCTCCTGCGGACTATCTGGCCATTCCCCCGAGGCCGCCCCTGCGTTGGAAAGTTCCACGGTTTAACGTTTAACGTTGCTCCGTACGCTACAGTTCCTCCCTGAGTTTTCACACACCACCCTTTACTTGCATAGTTAATCCCTCCGCGGGGACAAATAATTCGTTGCGGGGACAAAATGCAGCTTTTACTACAATTTCACTTTTTTTGCGGCTTGGAGTATACCATCTTTTTCTAACGTGCCCCGCCGCGGTGGTCCAGTGGCTGAAGTACTCCGCTGCTGGCCCACAGGTTGCGGTATCGAATCCAGGCTGCAGTGGCTGCTTGCATTTTCGATGGAGGCGAAAAAGCTGTTGGCCCGAGTGCTCAGATTTGGATACACGTTAAAAAATCTCGGGTGATCAAAATTTCAAGAGCCCTCGACTACGGCGTCTCTCTAAATCATATGGTGGTTTTGGGACGTTAAACCCCACACGTCAATCAATGTTTTTCCTAACGCAAGACAAGCAACGTAATTTGCCCCGCGCTACTCAATCGCATTGAGCATGGCACAGCGAACCATGAACGAGGGAACGACTGAGTCACCCTCGTGTTTTGTGAAGAAACGCACAGACAGAAGGATTGGCGTTGAGGACCGACCTATAATGCAGCCAACTGACATTGAAGCCAAGTAATACATAGGGGACATGAGTTTACTATTTATGACATAATTGGAAAGGATTTAGAGTGGACGAAAACGAAAGCGACTTGCTGTCAGGGGAAACCGAACCCACCCCCATCCTCCCGCTTTAAATATGTTCTGTTTATGCCATAATTACACGGTATAAAACAACAAATAATGTACCCTGTATAAGTTCCGTGGCTTCATAGTTTATGGGCTTTACCAGGTTGTGTCTAAACAAAAAACGAACCCTTGATTTCATCCCCTCTTTCGTTCACCATTGCGAGTTCACATTTTGGTGCTGCAACTGACGCAGATATACGTCAGCATGGCGATTATCAGCCAATAAACGTCTCACGTCGATACGCCTTACGTATACGTCTACGTAAACACACGTGGACCTGCATGCCAGACTGTGTGCAAAGCACGGTGCTGAGTCTCTAACATGGCGCCCATGCACACAATGGCCGACAGATGGCAGCAATTTCGCATAAGGTCTATAGTGAAGCTCTATAACGCGAATCTTTCAAGCTTAATGATGGGGTTGTGCCGTTCGTCAGGTTACAGCCGCGATTGCTTGCATTAATTTCCAAGCTTAACCTTCAAGACTACGTCTCATTGTTGTGCACACCTTCTTTGAAAAGTTGTATATATGCTTTGACATTACCCGAGCGAATGACACACACCAGTCGTTTGTTTATCCAAGACACACGTAAAATTCTGCGTCTAAATATAGCTTTACACCACCATTTCTTTCGTTTTCAATTAATTCGCCTTTGTATGCTGTAATAGCAATAGCGGCGTGAGTAAATCGTGCACGAGGGGGAGGAGGAAATACAAAGAAATCGAAGAAAGATGGACGAACAAGACCACCGTGGCACAATAAAAAAATAGGACTGTATACGCTTGTTTAAGCGGACATAAATCGACCAATTGCGGTACTTGAACTCTCGGTAGGCACCTCTCTATGTGTAACAAATCGTGGCCGTAATAGCGTTGAAAACAGAATAAGTAGATCAATTAAACGGCTTTGCATTTTCAGGATTATGAGTATATTGTGTATCACGAAAACAAACTTCAAACGTTTTTGTTTTTCAAACAACTTTTGAGATTTGTGTTACACTGCGTATGGCAAGTACAGTTTGTTACACAGTTGATGAAGGCATCCAGCTATATGGAGTCAGGAAATAGAGGGGAAGAAAAGCGGATTGGGCGAGTTGGAATGGTTCCATGATAAAAATTTAGAAGAGCACTTCAACACAGAAGATATAGAATGGAAGAGACACACACGGCGCTTAACATGCAACATGTTTATTGAAAAAAAACTGTACGTTTCTTAGAGATGAAAAATGGGGCAGACTTAGCCCCCCTTCCACCTGTTTTTCACACGATCACGCATAGGGTGATGCATGTATCTTCAGGAGCACGTATGGTCATTGTCAAAAATGATATCACAGAGGATGTACCTGTCAGACCGTATAAAACACAACCTCGTGTGAGCTCCCCAGTCACCACTGTTTAACGATCCCGTTTCTTTCGATGATATCTCAGGGTTTGCTCTTTATTTCTCTCTCTCTCTCTTCTCTCTCTCTATCTCTCTCTCTCTCTCTCTCTCTCTCTCTATATATATATATATATATATATATATATATATATATATATATATATATATATATATATATATATATATATGTGTCCTGCAGCTGTACATGTATAAGACACACTGGCCGTCGCATTAATGTTAAGCTTCTCGAGAACAAGAATTTATTAGAAAAGAAATTAACAAACTTGTCCAAGTGTTCCGAGTGTGAGTGTGTGCCGTTTTTTGTTGACACGGATATCCTGTTTGTGCATGATTGTGCCTACACAAGAAAAGTGGCAGAGGCCTTCCACATAACACGAACAGCGACATGGTTGGCGCGTATAGTCAGCCTTTCCTGGCGCTATCATCAAGCGAAACGGGCTTGTTAAATAGGGGTGGTTAGGAAGCTCACATGAGGCTGCATCTTACGGTTAGACAGGTATATCATATGTGATATGATATTTGACAATGAGCTTGAATTCCCGCCTCTAATAAACGTGCACGTTTTTTCCCCAATAAATCAGTTGCAAGTTCACTATCGTGTGTTTCTCTTCTGTTCTATGTCCTGTGTAGGAGCGCTCTTTTATATTTTCATAATGAAATAGAGAGAGAAGGGGGTATATCGGCGGGCCTAAAATAGAATCGGCCCAATACAGAGGGAAATGGAGATCATCGGGAAAAGACTTCGTCCTCCAGCCAGCAGACTTCAGTAAGCTCAAAATGCTGATCAGATGTATCATAACATTATTTTCATATTTGTTTTAGTTGCCGTGCATCTCGCGTACGTAATTTTTTCACGTAAGCTCATTCACAAGCGTCCTGTCCAGCCATCATAAGACAGAATTCACGACTTAATTCCTATATTTCTCTTGCATGGAATTCAGAATTTTGCTGAAAGTGACATTTAATTAGGGATGCTTTCCGAACATTATTAGCCAAGGACAATGCGAAACCATTTACTACATAGAGTAACGGTAATGTTTCTGAACTCTAAATCTAATAAACATGCGAAGTGGAAGTCGATATACAACGTCATCATAAGCCCTGTCGTTCCGTAAAAGCATTTAACAAATGCATGAAGCGGCCACTGTAATGGCACAATGACTAAGGTGCCCGGCTACTGACTCGAAGGTCACGGTTTCGATCCTGGCGGTGGTGGCGACATCTCTGTGGAGTTGAAATGCTATAGAATCCCGTGTACTCTGCGATGCCAGCGGTGGTCAAAGAGCACCCGATGGTATAAATTTTTGGAGCCTTCCAATGCGGCGCTTTCACTATCACGTCGAGAGTTTGGCACGAAAAAACCCCAGAAGTTATTCCTATAGATGTGTGAAGTCGATGTCCTTAGTCTCTTATTCACTCATTTTCACCGTTACAATCAGCCTTACCTGAATTCACCTCTATACTCACGTCTATGCTCACGCGTATTCCAAAGCGGTATCGTTCATGCACCATTTCAGTATTTATTGACTTAGGTGTGGATTACATAGAGGGGTGCATTGACCTTCCCACCACCGGCTGTTCCAGGGAAGTTCTTACAAAATCAATACATCTTATGTTGTCATGACTTTCAAGAAAATGCCACTACTGGTTTGAAGCCAATCATATATAACTCGTAATTCAATGTATACATTAGATCTAAATGCGCCTAGAAGAGCATTTATTTCGTGAGATATCGTGGTTCAGGCGCATCGACACTTATGTGGCCGAAAAAAAAGCTTGTTCTAGGCTAACAGAGTTGTGAGTCGACTCACTCGGATTCACTAAGACGATCGAGCCGTAAGTCCGAGTGAGTCCAGTGGTGCTATTCTGGAGATTGTCGAATTCCGCCATGTTGTCGGATTCTGCAATTGATCGATGCTAATTGACCAAGTGAGCTGCTACGACCTCTTTGATTGGCTTAAGATGCCGCCATTACGAAATTTGACAATATGGCGGAATAAGACAATGCCCAGAATAGCACACCAGCTCAGGAAATGTTGGTGAGTCCGATCGTGAGCCCTAAGCGCAACACGTATTTCACGAGTGAATATGAGTCAGAGTTCCAGAATCTTCGCCGACCTACGGTCCTTACGGAGCTCATTGACGTACCTGTATGTGGCCGTCCAATCGATGCCCGTGTCTGCAGGGGAGACGTAGGTGTTCATAGGGTTCTCGAGCAGATACAGGATCTTCACTTGGTGCCCATCGCTGCTTCCGCTGTCTTTACTAACGTACCAGTCCTGGTAGATAACGGCATCTACGACGCCACCGCCCTCGCTGGTTCGCCCGCCGAAATGCTCACCGTAGCTCCAGTAGACGGCGCACGTGTCCACGGGGCACCGGTCTCTCAGAAACAGCTCGCGTCCGCTCAGGAAATCGTGCCAACTGCCGTGCAGAATGATGTTCTTCAGGGTCGTCGTGTCTGCGCATGCACGCACCAAAGTGGATCGTGTGGCGGCTATAGCTGTTGCATGTCGAGGACACGTGGTCACGGGGCAAAGTGAGAGAAAAAACGGCCAGAAATCCAACACTAATACCCTGCTTGGGTTAAGTCCTAGTGTGGTTATAAACGCAGCTCCGTTATACGGAGAAACCTAAGGAAGTGCTTGCCACGTGGACATCCAGCGATTTCCGTTGTGCTGCTGTTAGTCCCTGTCAGTGTAGCAGCCAACGGAAGGAGGGGGGTTGGGGATTCAAACTCCCCTTTATTTTTGCTTGCGTATATATACGAACACACACGCACGCACACGCACGCACGCTCTAACATGCACATAAATTATAACTTGTTGTTGGACTAATTTGTGTAATTCGTCATATTGTGCTTCTAGCGGGTTTACTCGTCTTTCTTTTTTTTCTTTTACATATTTTGTAACTTTATTGGGTGGAGGCTGGTTCCTGTATCGCTTGTTGAATATGCACATGCGCGCCTTTGTTAATCGTTGCTTTTGCGCAATATCCTGCATGTATATAAGGCGGTCAGTCAGACACAATAAGCAGTTTGGTAGTGAGCGCTGCGTGCGGTGTGTTTCTTGGGTGGAAGAGTGTGTGGATGTGCGAGTTTTTCGGAGGATTTGCAAGTTGTGCGAAATTTACTTTCAATTCTAGAGGATATGATTACCCCCCCCCCCCCTCCACGCAACCTAATAAAAATTTACGGCTACACCCGTGGTCCCTGCATATATGAATGATTTCTCGCATGAGTTCGTAACAGCTATACGCAGCGCCGGTGTGAAGGAGCAAAGATAATACTAGGTTTATTTAGTGTACTGCACGAGAATATCGGTGAGCGGGATCTTTAGTCTGAGATTCCACTGACGCGGGCCGCTGTCCTCGCAAATTTCACGCACGCCTGTCGAGGTCGGCGCCCTCTCTTGCACGGCGTGGGGATCAGCCGCGTGTTTCCCTAAGCGTATTTAGCGATTTTACGCCGATTATTGCGATTACTTCTTGGTTATTGCCGTTAGATATTTTGAGGCAGAGTTGCCATGGTCGCTGTTTTACGTGCGTAGTAGATATAAAATTATCATCATCATGAACTAGCACGAGCTTATTTCCCACCCAAGCACTCGGTACAGATGATTTAGCACGGAAGCGCTGAAACGTGCAGCCCTTAAACGTTGTTTCTAGCCCATGTGTTCCTAATGTTTAGTGGAACTGTATTCTGAGCACTGGTACTAGCCCGATTCCTGCGGCACATTACAATAGAAGAGATCAAGCATATAGACTGTTTCACGGATATGTTTTAGTGCCGCCATATACTGGGGCGGTTAACCTCTGCCTTTTGTATCTTTAACAACTAAACAGTGTTACGGTGCACGCATACGCACGATAACGGTTCAATTGGTGCGTAGGATGTTTTATGGCCTTATTAATCCCAGTCGAGATATACAAAGACGAGAAAACATAGATATAGCAGCCTATAAGATGGCGCCGCCCAGATGCTTTACGGAAAATAGCGTTATAGTTTAGTACAGTATAGCAAGGAGTGGGAAAAAGCCAGATGAGAGGGTGAAAGCCTAGCCAAGCCAGGAACAGCTACAGGTACCCATCTACTGCGGCCCAGCCTTACCCGACTTAGCACAAGCTGCGCCAGTTTTTTTTTAGTCTTTGTTCATTAATTTAACCACCTTTCGAGCATTGCTCTTGCTTTAGGCTCACGTCTTTTGGGGTGTGTGGATGGACAAGCCAGGCTCATTAAAGTAACATTGTTTGAAACTTGTAGAGTGATAGAAACTATTTTTTGAAAAATGTCTCGGCGTGCGACACTTTAGTATTGTTGCTGCGTAAAAGTTGCTACAAGCCGTTACGATTTGCTAACTTCGTTTTGAAATCAAGTTTTGTGTCTTTCTCTCTGCCACTGCGTGTTACACTTCTGGTTATTCAACTCCTGAGCATGCAGCGTATGGCTGATTGTGAACATCCTCACAAAAACGCGCGAATTTCTTGCGGTGAGTAGATAGGTGAATAAGAAATGGTTATGCATGAATATTTTTGCCGTGACTAGGCCATTAAAGCATTTCTTTGGTGCTAAGAAATTCGCGCATCTACTTTGTTAGCAACAAGCACGCTGTCAGAATAGACTTTTTTTCATATAAAGGACCTTTAATAAAGTTCTTGACTGACTGCGGAATGGCATAGTAACAACCGTTACTTTTTTCTTCGTTATCATTAGCAGTGACGCGTTACCTTTTAGGGTGGTAACGCATTTTTTGTTGTTAAAGTAACGAGTAGCGTACTTAGTTACTTTTTTCAGTAACGCATGCAACACTGGTGAAATAATACCACACTTATAAAAACAGGACGATACGCTTGGCTCACCCCCCCGGGATGGGGGGGGGGGGTGAGTCAAGCGTATACGCCATACGCATATATACGTACGTATACGTATATACAAGGATATATACGTACAACGCCATCTATTGAGCAACTCATAAACTAGAGGTGACAACAACAACAGCAACAACAACAACAACAACAACAACAACAACAACAACAACAACAACAACAACAACAACAACAACAACAACAACAACAACAACAACAACAACAACGACAACAACAACGGAGTGAACGACCTACGGCCCTGGGAGCTTCGCTCCCAAAGATTGAGAATGTTTTTGCTCTGAGACGCATGTAACGCTCCTATCTGATTGAAAGCACGTGGCGGATGTGGTAGTGCTATCCGTCTCATACCAGTCATGCCTTATATTATAAGAGAAAAAAACGGGGAAATACGTCAGTAGCTAGGTAGCCAATTATAAATGAAAAAAAGCGCAGTAAAACTTTATGCGTCTTAAAAGACTGAAGTAATTAAAGAAAACATCCAAGTAATTTCCGCATTTTCACACTAGAGTTCAAGAATATCCGAACAAAAATTTGCAGTGTGTAACCAGAGAAAGTATTGTGGAAGTACAGCGGAGCGTTCAAGCCAAAACCACACATGAACTGTGGCTACACAAACAGTGCAAAGCTTCCGATGACTGGGAGTGGCTTGTGCATATTGTCTGGCCATTGATTTCTGCTCCTCACGGGACGGCTTTACGCTCTCCCATAGTAGAGTGCCTAGTAGTCAAGATCGTTACCCACTTTTTTTTCTGAAATTTTGGGTTTTTTAAGGACGGCTCACTTCTCTCTCATAATTGAGTGCGAAGTACTCAAACTCGTTGAACACTTTCTCTAAACACACTCGATCTATCTGAAGTGTTCTTTAACTTTTAACACGGGTATACACAGATAAATTGGATTTTATCACTCATTTGTAAGATTTATACACTCTCCTTACTTGCTTTCGATGTTTCGTGTGTGTATGTACAAGTTACGTGTACAATAAAACTTCCCTTTTGTAAAAGACAGCGTTGAATATGTTGCTGGGCTATGTTGCGGCGAAGGGGGAGGGAAGTTCAACATTACTGCATGTTCGTGCGAGCGTTTGTATTTGTGCATATGCACCATGCAAAATAGAAAAGTTTGGAGAGGGGGGAGTTTGAACTCCCACCAACATCGAGAAAATAGGAAATCTTTATGCATATAACTGTTAAAATTTCAGAGAGCGTCGCAATTAAAATGTCGATTCGTATAAAATAAAGTGTGGATAGTAACCATCTATTGCTGACCCGCAATTGATTCTAACTTCAATGTTTCTTCTAAATCTTTCCCCGTACAAAAAAAAAAACTCGGAACTATTGGGAGAAACCTGTGACGTGCAATCCTCACTGGTGCTCTTGAGCTGTCCTTTGTATCCTGGGGGCAGGTACATTAGCTGCGCCACAATGCGATCGTCTTGCGGGAATTTCGGGTCTGGCCACACATTGCCGAACCTCGACAGCTTGCTCGTCGGTCGGGGCCACTCGGTGCCGTTGGTGAAGAACCAGGGCAGCTTGTGGCTTGACTGCGAAGAGCGCGTGTCGTCGTGTCGATGGTCGGCTTCCTCGCTGTCCCTGCACACATAGCAGCGTGGACATCGATTATGCCGTCACATCTTTTGTAGTGCGACGCCGACTCACAGCCTTCTCTAGCCCTGTTCGAAGCATGCAGTCTGCTAAGCCTTACGTGGTCTTGCTGGAGCCTATAGTGTACACGTATCCCGCAGGAGTACGGCCACTAGCGAGGGTTTGGTCTTGGTGAGCCGCAGGGCCGCGTTCGCATTCGCCTCGCGTAACTAACGCCGCTGCACACGCGCGTTCGGACGGCCAAAGCGCCGAGAGCAGCGTGGCAAGTACACAGTAAAGCTCTCAACAAGTCGCAACACCCGATTGCCTGCGGCAACACCAAAACGCGGTACAGCGCTCACTGCAATAGGCGGTGGGAAAGCAAACGAGGCTTACTCACGCCACAGATGAAAGTACAATACAAATGGTGCCACGAGCACAACTCAGAGGGCAAAAAAGTTCACAGCGACGCCGCTGAGGGAAACGCGCCCTCACGACTAAGCTGCGCGCTCTTACGATCAGTGATTACAGGGCCCGATCACTCGAGCAAGGGCAAAGTTCGCTCGCGTTGGCTTCGAGGGGCATGGCTTGGCGTAGTGGGACCACGCGCGAACACACCGCACTGCTCTCCGGCCTAGCGTTTTGAAGAGGCAACGAAAGATAAGCATTCGTTGCAGGCGCCATTGGCGAGTCCGAGCAAGCTCCAAGAACAACGGAGCTGACGGACGAGAACAAAAAGACGTGCTCCTCCTTCGCTGTCCAGAGAGTTTTCTCTCCTACTCCCGCTGGGAGCGTGCACGAAACGTCTCGGGAGACTCGAGCGCAACGCGCCACGATCGAAATCCAGTTGCGAGAAATAAAGGTTAACGTCACTCCCACTCTCCCAGCACCGATGGAGCGCGGAGGAGCGGAGAGTCCTGTTGGGAAATGAGAACGGCAGAATTAGGCAACAAAGTCCGCGCAATGGTGACGGGCTAGCATCAATCCCACAACCCGTGCGCATAACTGTGCGTTTAGCTTCTTCAGAAGTGGTCTGCTCATAGCGAGGAGACATAATGACCATCGACAAATATCGTCGCGTCTCCTACGTATATAAGCCTATTTTACTTATTATTTGCTTATTTACTCAACCGCACCGGGCTGTGATTCCACACACAAAAACAGGCCAATTGGGCTAGGGCTAGGCCTCAGAGGGCTGGTGATGTGGCTGCGGCACCGGGCATTTCTCTTCACTACTATTTACATACATACATACATACATACATACATACATACATACATACATACATACATACATACATACATACATACATACATACATACATACACGTACACTGAAAACGAATAAGCGCGGAGGCAGGAGATGCTAACATAGGGAAATATTGGCAGCAAAATAAGCTGCAGCGGCAAAAACAATACATTGACAATTAACTGGCAGGACGTGCGGCCAGTAATATATTTAATGGAAAGCCCAATAGGTAGCTTCATCATTTTAATTGGTGACCCGTAAAAGTAATGGCAGGCTTCGAAGAAAGTGGCTATATTTTCCCGTTTTAGTAATTGCGCAGTACACAGCGTCAAGTTGTTGCTGTCATTGTTGTTAAATACGGCGATGATACGACACCTCTCGAACCAACCTGTATATCTGGCGCTCCATGATCCTACGGGCCCTCTCTGTCCTGTTCTCGCGCCCGTCCCGATTGCCTCCGCCGCGGTCTTGTCTATTCCCAGTGGCCTCGGTGGCGCCCGGTAGTTGCTGCCTCCAGGGCGGTAGTCGGCGGCCCCCGGAGGTCGTCAGCTTCATCTGGAAGCCGACCAGCGTGGCGCAGCTGGACACAGCCAGGATGGCGACGCAACGGCGAATGAACCGCGCGCGTCGGACAGGATGCCACCGGACCATATGACACAGGTAGTGTGAGCCCTTTCACAGAGCTGTCCGGGGGACACCCGCGGAAGTTGAGCGAATGTACGCACATTGCGGAAAAAAAAAATGAAACGTCCAAAAATATCGGCTCTTATTCTTGATTAACCCTCACGCTAAGAAAAATAGACCTTCGACATTTTTTTGCGTGTCCTAACTTGTTATACGTATACGACTCTTTAATATGACCCGTTAACTATCTTTGCTGATCACTGTACATTCTACGGATAGTCATGACACCCTAAGAAAGTTAACGTGTTACTTTATAGGGACAAGTTAATGTGGCAAGTCTTACCAGAAAAATCGGCACGTACATAGTCTTCTTTTTTTCCCTAGAGACGTAAGTATTGACCGAAAACCATGCACGTTGCACATTTCAAAACTTCGAATGACGTAAAAATGATCTTTTGTTGTGTCGTGCCGAACAATCTCTCGTTTAAGGAAGAAGATCGCACCGTAAGTAGATTTACATGATTTTCTTGGGTGTGTCTATTCTCCCGGCAACCGAGATAATTTTTCATAAAAATGTCTCCCGGCAGTCGCCTCCCATTCGCTCTCCCAAATCACGTGACTAACTGCCGGGCGAAATTATTGTTGAATTATTTTCCCGGCAACCGGGAGAACTTGACCTAACCTAACCTAACGCATGCTAGGCCACATCTATGTCCAGTCTGTGCCGCAGCTACCAGTTTTTCCTCTTCTTCCCCCCCCCCCCCCCCGGTAGTTAGTCGCGTGACATATGCGAGCGAATGGGAGGTGACTGCCAGGAGAATTTTTTTTGAACAATTATCTCGGTTACCGGGAGAATAGACACTGCGAATTTTCTTACTCGCCGACTTTTCAACGTAAGTAGGCAGTATCATATTGCTAACAGACAATGCGACAAGCTCAATAAATGCATTTTTGTAGACATCGTAAAAGACGAAATGTTCATTTATTCCATGGCAGTCCGCAACATTTTTATAATAAATTTATATACTGCTTAAGAATACGTTTTTTTACAGCACGCATATAAACAATAAGTAAATTATTCTCTCTTTCTCTTTTTTTGCGCGCCTTGATTTGACGCACAAGGCAGATTCAATAGTTTGGTTGTTCCGCAGACAGTTGGCGCAGCCGACTTCAGGGGATAGGTCATCAATCGGACGGTGCCTGCTTAGGAAACTAAGTAACTTGCTAAAGGCATGAACTCAACAACGAATTGTTTAGCCATCACTCATTAAGAATATCATCTCGTAAAATGAAAAGAAGAGACTTAAAGAAAACCGCCTAAGAGACTGTCACGGACTGCATTTTTGCGACCCGGCGTCATGGCAATTAACGGGCGCCGTACTACCCCGCTGACCGGCGGGAACGGCGGGCGCATGAAAGAGAGCCGGGAAGTGCAGAATGAGGTGTTCTTCTCTGAACGTCGCCGCCGACGTTTGATCCTTTGTACCTACGGCGGCGTCTGCAGGGTCGTGGAAGGCCGCGATGTACCCCGAACAAGGTTTAGACTACGGGACGCACCGGCTGAGAGCCAAACAGTCTGACCGTTCCCACGGGAAATCTTCTGGTGGCCAAGCCGTATGACAGCACCCCAACAGGTTGCCACTCTCGCTAGTTGAGGACCCTCTCCTAATTAAAAAGGGGCGGGGTCAATATAGTTTTTGGGGCAGAGTTTCCAACAATGAAATGCGCATGATTGGACCCATGTAGAGGTATCTTGTCCCCAAGGAAGAGAGCGAGGGGACACGAGGGGGATTTAAGCGCAGGATTTTGCCCTGCTAGGCAGGCTAGTCGCTGACCAACATGGTTTAGAAACAGATCAACAAGTATCTCTTCTAGAAGTTTTACTGTGGCTCTGTATCAGCTGGCCACCTAAGCTTAGCCGTTCATCTAGTTGTGACACGATATTAACGTCTGCAACGTAGACATCGGGACTTCGCCTCGAGTTAGCTCGACCTGCCCGAGGTCACCTGCAAGCACTAGCCTCCCGGAGCCACCAGCGTTGCAACACCGCCGACATCGCAGTCGTGCCAGAACTCGCTTCGACTTCTCGCATCCGATCGTCGGGGACGCAACGCTGCCGGTCATCACACGTATGCCTTCACCTGTTTATATCTTCGAACTTTCTCCTCCGCAGGTCTATTGTTGCTAGTTTGTGTACTTTGTAATAGTTCTCTCTCGTAAGCTGATTTATTGTTTTTTATATTTTTTTAGATGTATCAAGTGTTGATGTATTTTGTTAGTTGTATTGAAGTGTTGTACTAAATCCCGTGTGCTGCAATATCACTAGAGTAAAGTTTGTTTTGTTTTCTGACGTCTCTGATCTCTTCACTCTCTCTGCTTGCGTATGGAACGAACTCACCTGCTGTCGTTCCCGTCGCCGACTTCGTGCTGGCGATGCTAGAGCGGCAGCTTGTAACAAAACTGGCGTCTGCGACGAGGACGTTCCGTACAAGAGTAAGACAGTGAGGTGTGAACGAGAACCGTGCGGACAGCGTGGTGATAGAACCGCACAGTTGAAGCGGTTGCATTCTGCATATGATTGCGCTCTTTTTATAGTGGCATTATAGTGACAGTTGCAGTATGGAGTGTATGGATTTTGATAAGTGGATCGCACACGGTAAAGTTAGGCCTCGAGGGCGCCGAACTGAAACAATGGGTTAAGGAGCAGCAGGAACAGGCGCAGGCGTTAGCCAGAGAAGAGCGGGCACTGGCCCGGGAGGAAAAGGAAAAAGAAAGGGAGAGAGAGCGCGAAGAAAAGGAGTGAGAGAGCGCAAAGAAAAGGAGAGAGAACGCGAAAAAAAGGAGAAAGAACGAGAAGCGGCAAGGGAAGCCGGAGAACGGGAAGTGCGGTTACTGCAACTAAAGATTCGCCTCAGTGAGAGTAGCAGTGTGAGCCGATCTAGCAGTGAGCATGGGGATGCCGGGGAAAAGCCGAGTTTCAGAATACACACAGGTAGACTGCTCGTCACCTTTGACGAAGGAAGGGACGACTTAGATGCGTTTATACGCCGGTTTGAGAGCATCGCCAGAGGGCCAGAGAGCATCGCCAGAGGCCTGAAAGCCAATGGGCGACGGCGCTTTCGACATGTCTTACAGGAGAGGCGCTAAGTGTTTATGGCAGGCTACCGCCTACAGATGCAGCGGACTACACCAAGGTTAAAACCGCCCTCCTGAAGCACTTTCGCTTCACGGCGGATGGGTTCCGAGACAAGTTTAATTAGGAGAGGCCAGTAGGGGGTGAAACAGCAACACAGTACGCGGCTCGCTTAAGACATTACTCGATAGATGGGTTGAGCTGTCCAAAACTGAGACAGAATTTGAGTCCCTCCGCGCATTATTGATTAGAGAGAGGTTTTTGCATGGATGTGGTTCGAACCTGGCACTACATTTGAAAGAAAGGAAGATGGAATCCCTGGGAGACATGCTTGAGCTGGCAGACCAGTTTTTGGAAGCTCAGGGTAGAGCAAGCCTAGCGAAAACAAAGAAAGATGGTCCCATAACGGACAAGAAGGGGAAATAAGAGAAAGGAGGCAACATCCACGCACCACTACCATGGTGCTATATTTGCAATCGTGGGAATCACCCGCCGCACTTGTGTCGCAACAGACCTGCCGCTAATGTAGCCATCGTCTGCTTCAAGTGTGGGAAAAAAAGGACATAGGGCAAATGACTGCCGGTCAGGAGCAAATAACTCACTCCAGACGTCCTGCCTCTACGCACCAAGGAAAACGCGTGAGGATCCCATATGCGACGGGTATATCGAGCTTAGGAATGGCGAAAAAGTCCCCGTCGTCAACGCCGTAAGGGTGACACCGCCGAAAAATCTGGCCGAGAACCTACCAGTGGCCACAGGCACCCTCCGAGGCACAGACATATCAGTGTTGCGGGATACGGGGTGCAACACAGTAATCGTGCGGAAGTTGGTGAAGGAAGACGAGCTGACAGGTACAAGCAGACTCGTCTACTTGGTTGACGGAACAGCGAGGATGCTGCCCGAAGCACGGATTGAGGTTGACAGCCCCTACTTTACTGGCAATCTGACAGCACTATGCCTGCAAGATCCACTGTATGAACTCATTCTGGGCAATATCGATGGCGTAAGACCTTCTAATGATCCCAGAAAAGAGACTGAAAAACCTGTCTCGACAAAGGAGTTAAGAGAAGAACCTGTAGCAGCAGCTATCACCCGTTTCTAAGCACATGCACAGCCGGAAAAATTTGCCAAGCTTCGTACGCCTGGAAACACGGCGGGATTGCCGGGAGATAACTATGGCTGCGAACACAGGGAGATGCGACACTCAAACAGTGTTTTGAGAAGATCGGCAGGAAGCAAACATGCCGAATTGAGAAGGGAAGCGTCGAGTATAAACAAGAACAGGGACTGCTGTACCGACAGTACACAGAGGCCAACGGACGGCTTGTACGCCAATTTGTCGTTCCGCACAGCCACCGAGAAGCTGTGCTTAAAACAGCACACGATGGTATTATGGCAGGACACTTGGGCACGCAGAAAACCAAGGACCGGATCTCGGAGGAGTTCTTTTTGCCAGGCATAACAGCTTACGTAAAAAGGTTCGTCGCCTCATGTGACATGTGTCAGCGCACCATACCAAAGGGCCGTGTACCACATGTTTCACTGGGGAGGGCACCCATAATCGACACCCCGTTCAAGCGAGTGACGGTCGATATAGTGGGATCGATTCACCCGCCCTCAAAGCATGGGAACAGAAACATTTTGACTTTGATGGATTATGCCACCCGGTATCCAGACGCAGTAGCACTCCCGAGTATCGAAACTGAGCGAGTGGCTGAAGCCCTGGTCGAGATGTTCTCCCGATTTGGCGTCCCTTGCGAGGTACTGAGCGACCGTGGCACAAACTTCACATCGGACCTGATGAAGGAGGTAGCACGGCTCCTTTCCGTGCGCCAGCTCCACACCACCCCATATCACCCCATGGCGAATGGCTTGGTGGAAAAATTCAACGGCACCTTAAAATTAATGTTGAAGCGCATGTGCGCCGAAAAACCGAGAGATTAGGACCGCTACCTGGCACCTCTCCTCTTTGCCTATAGAGAGGTTCCGCAGGTGAGTATGGGGTTTTCACTTTTCGAGCTTCTCTACGGCCGCCATGTGAGGGGACCATTGGCGATACTGAAGGAGCTGTGGACGAACTACGACTTGACTGAAGAAGCTAAGACGACGTACCAGCATGTCTTCGACCTTCGGAACCGTTTGGAGGAAACGTGCCGCCTGGCACACGAGGAGTTGGAAAAAGCCGGAGCACGGTACACGAAGCTGTACAATCGAAAGGCGAAGGAGCGGAGATTCAACCCCGGAGACAAGGTACTGGTTTTACTTCCCACCGACACGAACAAGCTGCTGCTGCAATGGAAGGGCCCTTTTGAAGTCCGGGAAAAGAAAGGTGAAGCTGACTACGTCGTAGACACGGCTGGTGGAAGAAAAATCTTCCACGCCAACTTATTGAAAAGATACGAGGAGAGGGACAGCCCCTCCACCAAGGTGTGCATCGTGACATTTGGTGTTGTGGAATCGAGCGAGGACGAGAATATTCCAACCCCTGACTGGCTGAAAGTAGAAGGGGAAGAAGACGTGAAGCTCTCCGACAAACTGGACGCTCAGCAGATCGGACAGCTGCAAAGAATTGTCAGGGAACACGCTCGTATTTTCTCGGATGTCCCGGGCAAAACTGACTGGGTCCACTACAACCTCAAACTCACCACGAGTAACTTCGTCCACGTGAAACAATACCCTCTTCACTTTGCAACGCGGGAAGGTGCAGAGAAAGAGGTGCGGGGATGGAGAAGCTCGGCATCATTGAGAAATCAGAGTCACGTTATAATTCGCCAGTCTTTTTGGTAAGAAAACCCGACGGTACAAATCAACTGTGTATCGATTTTCGACGCCTAAACAACGTTCTGGTGGCCGACTCCGAACCTATGACAAAAATTGACGCGGTGTTTGCTACACTGGGGCCGGGGGTGGAAAACTCAGACCTAGATGAAGAGTTCACAATTGCGGAGGTGGAGTTTGCCATGGGGCAGCTGCGTACTACGTCTGCCGCAGGTCCGGATGGAGTTACTAATAAAATGCTGAGAAACCTAGATTTCAAATCGGTAGGGGCGATCACTGACTTGATAAATGAGTATTGGGTGGCCGGGGAGATCCCAGCACAATGGAAGCATGCTAGGATTATATTTATTCCGAAGCCAGGCAAGAAACTCTGCTTGGAAAACCTGCGCCCCATATCGCTGACATCATGCGTGGGCAAATTGATGGAGCACGTGGTTCTCAACAGGCTTCAGAATTATGCAGAGGACAAGGCCATCTTTCCCCCAACTATGATAGGTTTCAGGGCCAATTTGTCCACACAGGATGTCATGATACAGTTAAAACATGATGTAGTCAATCCCGGGCACGGCACGGGCACCAAAGCTGTATTGGCGCTTGACCTGAATAAAGCTTTCGACAATGTTTCGCATGAGGCAATATTGAATAACCTATCGGAAATTGGCCCAGGGGTCAGGACATTTCGCTACATCAGATCATTCTTGGAGGGCCGAACCGCAGAAATTTCAATAGGAGATATCAAATCGGACTCATTCGCGTTGGGAGGCAAAGGGACGCCGCAGGGTTCAGTTTTGTCACCGTTCCTGTTTAACATCGCCTTAATTAAAATACCGCCGAGGTTGGAGGAGATACCGGGACTCAAACACACATTTTATGCAGATGATATTACTCTATGGGTAACCAGGGGTAGTGACGCGCATCTGGAAGAAACACTGCAACAGGCAGTTAATATTGTCGAAGAGTTGGCAGGGGAAGCGGGACTTTCATGCTCTCAGCCAAAGTCCGAGCTCTTTGTGGTTCGGGACAAACCCAGAGGGCTACATGCAAAACACTATATTCCGCCACCGCCGTTAGAGGTAAAGGTAGGGGGTAGGCCGGTAGCTGAAGCTCAAACGATTAGAATTCTTGGCCTATATCTGCAAACTAACAGGAAGAATAGGGTGGCCCTTGAAAAACTTAAGACCACGGTTAATGCTACTGTCAGGTTAATCAGAAGAATCGCTAACCGTAAGAGCGGGGTTAAAGAAAAAGAACTCTGTAAGCTGGTACAGGCGTTTGTGCTCAGCAGGATTACTTACGCGACACCTTATATGAAGTTGGATGCCGCAGAAAAAGGTAAGGTCGAGGCTATGATCCGGCAAGCTTACAAGGCAGCGCTTGGGTTGCCTAACAACGCGCCTACAGAAAGGCTGTTAAAACTAGGGGTACACAACACCCTGGATGAATTATGGGAGGCGCATCTGGTGATGCAGCACGCTAGGCTTTCGACAACCAAAGCGGGCAGGATTATATTGGAAAGGATTGGCATTGGAGCAGAGGCTCCCACTGGGGACACTAAAATTCAGGTGCGGCGAGAGTTACATAAGGCCCTGTACATAAAACCTTTGCCCAAAAATATGCATCCGATTCACCATACGCAGCGCAGGCAGGCAAGAGCCAGAGCTTTACACGTTGAATACGGCGAGTACAAAGCGGCAGTCTATACAGATGTTGCGGAATATAAGGACAAAGACGCTTTTGTGATTGTGGTGGTGGACAGGCGGGGGCGCTTGATCGCTTCTGGATCGGTCAAAACCCGCTTCTCGGAAACTGCAGAGGAAGCGGCAATAGCGCTAGCTATAACTAATTCGCAGTCAGATTTGATTTTCAGTGATTCAAAGACAGCCATCCGAAATCTGGCGAGGGGCAGAATATCGGCGACCGCCGCACGATTTCTGCATGGGGCCACGGGACGAGAAATGAGAGAAATAGAAATTGTCTGGGTACCAGCACACTCTGGGAACCCTGGGAACGAGGCGGCTCACCTGAATGCTCGAGGTTTTGTCAGCCGGGTAGGTGAGCCGCCAGTTCCGGGGAGGTCCGCGAGAGATGGGCTGGTGTCCTTTCATGACATAACGAATCATTATAAACTAGAGCGGAGGTTTTATCTGCCCCCGCACAAGCGGTTGACTAAGGCGCAGGAATGCGTCTGGAGAAAACTGCAGACGCGATCTTTTCCCAACCCTTACGTGTTGAACAAAATGTACCCGGAGGAGATTAAGCCGCAATGCAAATGGTGTCAGGCTGTGGCAACATATGATCACATACTTTGGGAATGTAGCATAGTGCCGCCGCCGGTGGATATTATGCGTGATCCCTCTCTTGAGCACTGGGAGGCCGTGTTGACCAGCTCAGACCCAGTCGTCCATTTAAGGGTCGTGGAGTGGGCCACACAGGTCGCCGCCAACCTTGGGTTGATGGCCATCTAACACGGAATCATCCTCAGTTGCTTTCTGACGAAATAAAGTTTTTCCATCCATGCTACACTGGGAAAGAAGAAGTATTTCTCGAAGCTCGACTTCGTGAAGGGCTATTGGCAGATCCCGCTGACCGAAGAGTCCAAAGCGAAGACGGCCTTCTCGACGACATCGGGACTATATCAGTTCCACTTCATGCCATTCGGCATCAAGACAGCGCCTGCTGTATTTGCTAAGTTGATGTGGAAGGTTGCGGAAGGTTGTGGAAGGTATACCCGGAGTGGAACATTACTACGTTGATGTACTGGTAGCCTCCGAGACATGGGAAGAGCACCTGAGGCCTCTGGGACTGCTTTTTGAGCGGATACAGAGGGCCGGGCTTACAGTGCGCCCCAGTGAATGCGAACGTGTGGAAGAAATAGACTTCTTGGGACACCGAGTTGGCAGGGGCAGATTGCAATCACTGGGGAAAACACTCGACAAGATCGAAGCTGCACCACGTCCTTCAACCAAGCGACAAGTGCGCGCCTTCCTCGGTTTGACCGGGTACTATCAAGAATTTATCCCGAATTACGCAGAAGTCAGCGCTTCTCTTACAGATTTAACCCGGAAGGGCGAAGCTAACTCGGTGAAATGGACAGCAGCCAACGAGGAGGCTTTTCGAAGTCTCAAACAACATGTCTCTACGGAGCCGATACTACGGCTACCAAATTTGCACCAACCATTCGTACATCGAATGGACGCATCGGACACAAGTCTCGGAGCCGTGCTCATGCAGGCCCACGAAGGCAAGCTCCACCCCACAGCTTATGCCAGCCGAACGCTGCTTCCACGGGAGGCTTCCTATAGTACTATCGAACGCGAATATCTCACATTGGTATGGGGAATTTAGAAATTCTCCATAAACTTATATGGAGTACATTTTTGTGTCCAGACACACCACCAGCCTCTGAGTTATATCCAACGGGCAAAACAGCTGAACGCTCGAGTACTTCGATGGAGTTTACTACTCTAAGAGTACCAGTTCACCATTACACATATTAAGGGTAACGAAAACGTGGGAGCCGATTACTTGAGCCAGATATAGTTCTTGAGGTCTGGGGAGCATGTTACTTTTTTTATTCCTTTCGTCGTTTGTTTTCTGTTTGTATGTGCGTATTTCATTGTATAAGAAGTGTATTTTGAGTTATTTTCTTTTTGCTTGGTGCATTGGTTGTTTTTACATGTTGTAATGCACACTGAAAGATTTCACTACAGTAGAGGAGCGCACCTGTTCCGTTTGTTTCGTTGTATACATTCGTGCAGTGTATTCTGTATTAATGGCTGCCGTACACGGCTATTTATTTTTTCTTGTTTGTATGGCGCATTGATATTGTTGCGTGTAACTGAAGCTGGTACTCTAACAATTGTTTTTTCCCTTTTGTTGTTACTTTGATGCACTCTGCCTATTTATGTTGTGTATGAGAAGGACAGTCCTCATGTCTCCCTTGTTGGTGGTGCTTTGTTCCTTGTCGAAAAATTCCCCTCCGTGTGAGCAAATGTTATGAATAACATTCTGAAAGTGGGGGGCAATGTCATGGACTGCCATTTTTGCGACCCGGCGTCACGGCAAATAACGGGCGCCGTACTACCCCGCTGACCGGCGGGAACGGCGGGCGCAAGAAAGAGAGCCGGGACGACGTGCAGAATGAGGTGTTCTTCTTCGAACGTCGCCGCCGACGTTTGATCCTTTGCACCTACGGCGGCGTCTGCAGGGTCGTGGAAGGCCGCGATGTACCCCGAACAAGGTTCAGACTACGGGACGCACCGGCTGAGAGCCAAACAGTCTGACCGTTCCCACGGGAAAACTTCTGGTGGCCAAGCCGTATGACAGCACCCCAACAGATTGCCACTCTCGCTAGTTGAGGGCCCTCCCTTAATTAAAAAGGGGTGGGGTCAACATAGTTTTTGGGGCGGAGTTTCCAAAAATGAAACGCGCATGATTGGACCCATGTAGAGGTATCTTGTCCCCGAGGAAGAGAGCGAGGGGACACGAGGGGGATTTAAGCGCAGGATTTTGCCCTGCTAGGCAGGCTAGTTGCTGACCAACATGGTTTAGAAACAGATCAACAAGTATCTCTTCTAGAAGTTTTACTGTGGCTCTGTATCGGCTGGCCACCTAAACTTAGCCGTTCATCTAGTTGTGACGCGATATTAACGTCTGCAACGTAGACATCGGGACTTCGCCTCGAGTTAGCTCAACCTGACCAAGGTCACCTGCAAGCACTAGCCTCCCGGAGCCACCAGCGTTGCAACACCGCCGACATCGCAGTCGTGCCAGAACTAGCTTCGACTTCTCGCATCCGATCTTCGGGGACGCAACGCTGCCGGTCATCACACGTATGCCTTCACCTGTTTATATCTTGGAACTTTATCCTCCGCAGTTCTATTGTTGTTAGTTTGTGTACTTTGTAATAGTTCTCTCTCGTAAGCTGATTTATTGTTTTTTATATTTTTTTAGTTGTATCAAGTGCTGATGTATTTTGTTAGTTGTATTGAAGTGTTGTACTAGATCCCGTGTGCTGCAATATCACTAGAGTAATGTTTGTTTTGTTTTCTGACGTCTTTGATCTCTTCACTGTCTCTGCTTGCGTACGGAACGAACTAACCTGCTGTCATTCCCGTCGCAGACTTCGCGCTGGCGACGCTAGAGTGGCAGCTTGTAACAGAGACATATACTGTATGCAACCGTGACTAAGGTTAAAAAGTGGTTGAAAAGTAAACTGAAAGTGTTATCGTGCTGTTTCGCGTCTACATTTTTTTTTCTGAGAATAGGCGCTATAGCTACTCACATTCGGAAGACACCGCGTCTTGTCTTTTGTATAGATGTCCCGGTACAAGATGTTCTTCGGAGAACGTTGACGTTTGAAAACCTGAGAGGTAGTTAAAGCCCGTCGCCGAACTCGAAAACAATGCCAGGTTGACTCGCCGCTTCTCTTCTTCTTCGTCTCTTCCTTATTCCCGAACCTTGTAATTGCTTATCGCTGAAGGCTCATACCCACTACGGGGGATCAACCAGTAGCTGGTTGTGTTACAGGCAATGTTGTTTGCGTTACTGAAAAAAAACAACTAAATTCTTTATTCGTAACTCTATCAGAAAAGGAACGCATCTGCACACTATACGTCACCTAAACAAAAAAAGAGAGAAAGATAACGAGTTACCTTCGCAGCTACCGAAATAAAAGTATCGGGCTTTACCTCTGTGGTTACTCTGCAATCGTAAGTAATAACCAATGTGGGTTTGTTGCAGTAACCCACTGAAGAACTTTTTAAATATCAAATTAATTAGTTACTTGGAAGCACGAAAATTTGAACGAGCTTCTACTGATACATAGTGGAATTAAGAGCACGTAAGTAGACAAGTAGGTAAGTAGGTGTAACCTTAAAAGACAAGAAGAGAGCTGAGTGGATTAGGGAACAAACGGGGTTAAGGATACCATAGTTAAAATCAAGAAGAGGAAATTGACATGGGCTGGGCATGTAGCGCGTAGACAGGATAACCGCTGGTCAATAAGGGTAACTAACTGGATTCCCAGAGAAGGCGAGCGGGTTAGGGGGAGACAGAAGGTTAGGTGGGCAGATGAGGTTAAGAAGTTTGTGGCTATAAATTGGCAGCAGAAAGCACAGGACCAAGTTAACTGGTGGAACATGGGAGAGGCCTTTGTCCTGCAGTTGACGTAGTCAGGATGATGATGATGATGATGAAGTAGACAAGATAGAAAAACTGATCGAGAGGGCTGCTCTGTGTAATTCTGTATCTTGCATTTTGCCTGCTTGGGCGTTCTTAATTCCACTATGGACTTATTAGTCACAAAATTTCCAACCCCAACAAGGACTATACCCAACATGCTCATTTAGCGATTGCTTGTGACGCAGTAGCATATGACGGAGCCATTTTTTATCAAGGTGGCATTATACGCAATATTAGATTCAATGATCCACGCTTTCCGCAAAGAATGCGCCACTCAACTCTCAAGAATTTTATTGTTACGAGTTTTCTGCCATCGCGATTTACCCCGCGCAAAAAAGGACCCCCCGTGGTGTCGGTTAGTCAATACTCGGCGGATAACTTTTTCCCGGATTGGTTGGTATTGCTTACTGTGCCACATTTCGCCGCAGGTGAGAACAAACACACCAAAGAATTTCGCCGCCTTTGTCATCATGTTCGTGTCTGTCTTGTGTGTGCGTTGTTTTCACTAGCAGCAAAATGCTATACGGGAAAGGTACGTGTTCCGACAAGAAGAGTCAGTATTGTGCATGACTATGCGAGGCTAACTATACCTAACAGTAAGAAGTAACGCGACGTCCCCATTACCTAGAGATGGTAAATAACGTTACCTATCTGCTACGATTTCAAAATAATAATGAATACGCCACCAAGTCACTGAAGAGATCAACGCATTACCGGTAACGCTGCTTGAAATTGAGTGCTATCCCTGTTTTTATTCTGTGGTCACTTTTATTAGAGCTGTCCTTTTAAACCTTGTTGTAAATTTTGGTGTTGGCGATGCTGTAAGAACCTAGGTGTTTTCTTGGATTCCCACTCTGTATGGAATTTGATGAGCATCTGTGGCTTAGTGTTCCCCATTGACGCGCCTTTTTCACGGTTGGCTGTTTTCATGTATTACTTTTTTTTGGCTAAATTATGTAGGAATCAATTAGCCGAACACTTGCCCGTCATTGAATCTGATCAATAGTATTTTGCAGACAGAAAACAGTTGTTCCCGCTGGGCAGGCTTCTTTGTTTGTTGTGAATCTTTTGCAGAATTTTGGGCTTCATTTCGACACGCTGCGCTCAAATCTTGAGCACTATTGATTTCACGTCATGTTTCTTCTGTTTTATAGTTGGTCTATTTTTCTTTCTTCCTGTACAGTCCTGTCCCCAAAAATGGGTCATCACTCGAAAATCGCAGCTTATTGCGAAAAAATTAAATAATAAATCTCAAGTGTTCTCTTAAATTTCATCTGCTAGAGCTTTGTGGATAGAAAAAAAATCAGTGACTGCATAAATATCTCTTTACGTAACCAATGCGTGATTATACCAACATACGTAAATGAAACAATAACAGTGTAGTGAACAATTGAAGAAATACTCTCAACTTATCTCACTAAAATTATGTTGTCGTGGACTACAAAATATCTGTAAATACTCCGGAGGTGCCACGCAAGAACTTCGGATAGCCGGAGTGAAAAAGAAGTGAGAAACACTCCAAAAGTGCCACGTAGGAACTCCCGCCTACTGGAGTGTAATAACAGCGAAAAGCACTTCGGAGGTGCCACGCAATCACCCTGGCCGGCCAGAGCAAATACTTTACACCGAAAATTTGGAGTATAAAAAGCTCTCAAAGTGGGTAGGGGGCGGGGAGTCACTAGAGAACGAGCACGTTACTCCGACTTGGGAGTTTTTCAATATTATAAACCAGTTTTGACGGAGTTTTCTCTCACAACACTTTTTTTGCCTTACTAATATTTCCGTTGTGTGTGTGTGTGTTTTTTGCGTGTTCCTACTATCATGGGTGTTTCTACCATCGCATTCAAAAACTTTTTAAGTAGCTTCATGGTTTTCTCTGTAGCTTAATATTTGAATGTCTAATTTTGTATCCCCGTTTTACAGTCCAGACATTCATGTCATTTCAGCAGCCCGTTTTGATTCATTTTTTACCTCAGCCCTTCTTCAAACCCAACTTTGCTTTGCAGTGTCCTGTGGCCATTCAGTGGGTATGCGTCACAGCTTTCAAGATCATCGTCATCATGATCAGGAAGAAGATTGTTCCTCACCACGCGTGCCATGAATTCTGATTTTCTCCGTTGCTGCCAGCGTTGCTTCTTCTCGGTTGTTGAACCCAAGCCTTGATATCCTGTCGTTCTTACTACCTTGTCAGCAACCGCTCTGAAGGTAAGACCACCATATATTCGATCACGCTCGGTAGTGCACAATGAAATCTATTCAGAAAAACTAGCCAGGCTATGAACTCGTTCGGCCAACCGACGACGCGAAATATGGCTTTGGAAATCGCACACTAGATGATGCACTTAGTGGTTATCTTTATTTTCTTTGTCTACAACTTGGGCTCTTTTTTTTCGTTCCATATTTTTTTAGGTTTCAAGGATGACAGCCAAAAGCCGCCTACTTAATGTCGCCCCACTGAGCCTGGCATTATTATGCTTTTCGCACCGTGCATCCAGCTTCAAGGATTGGTACTTCGGTGTCGAGAAGGTAAGCTTGAGCATTTGCAGGTTTACAGATGCTTAGTGTTCAAAATACAACTTGATAGCGTCATCGAGTTATTGCCTGTATGGCTTAATGAAAGTAGCAGGGGCGAGCCAGAATTTTTTTTTGAGGGCGTGGGTGTGTGTTGGGGGTGGGAAGGGAAGGGGGTGTTCAAACATACTTCAAACATGTATATATACACACAAGAAAAATTTAAAAAAATTCGGACGTGGGGGTTAGTAGTTGTACCCCCACCCTACTTTTGGCTACGTGCCTGGGAGGGAGCTTTAGCACCTATCAGACCTCCACCTTTTAAGTTTACCCAATACCATTCAATAGAACAATTCACCACAAAGTATGCAGGAAATCAAGGTTACAACACTGAACATAGCGTATCTGTTGAGATGGACCAAATTGGCCGACATATTTCGTGCAAGCAGGAGCATGTTGGGAATGATGCGTAGGCAAAATTCTAAGATGCTTATTTTATTTAAACTGATTCATCAACTTCATGTAATGAAGGCCAATATATAGACAAAGACAGCAGACTGTTGTCCTCTGTAATGTCTCAGTAACACCCGCCGCGGTGATCTAGTGGCTAAAGCCCTCGGCTGCTGATTAGCAGGTCGCGGGATCGAATCCTGGTTACGGCGGACGCATTTTCGCTGGAGGCGAAAATGCTTAAGGCCCGTGTGTTTAGGTGTACGTTAAAGAACCCCAGGTGGACGAAACTTCTGTAGCCCTCCACTACGGTGTCTCTCATAATCATAAGATGGCTTTGGGACGTTAAACCCCAAGAAGTATTATTAAGTCACAGTAACGTCAATTACTACAAGCTCTGCGTTGCGAGACCCAACTTTTAATCGAATAAAGATATCCCGCTTTTGATGCTGTACTATTGTCATGCTATTACCAAGAAGTGTCGGTCACGTGAAGTTTGCATTGAAGTTGTTAGGTACAGCCTCCTTCTTGGGGTGGGGAAGGGGGCGGTGCCACTTCGAAAAGCTGCGTAAGCAGGAACGGTGCCCTCCACTACGGCGTCTCAGAGTGTAAAACTAAAGACCCAATTCCTGAGTGGCTCGAACATCTTGAGCCACTTATTCGTATAAAAGAATTCTAGTCACTATGTAACCATTCCGTTTGTTACCGCTGCATGTACTGTTTTCGCACTTCATTGTTATTGTATGATGTGCAAAAGTAAGTAATAAAGAAAAACAACTACGGCGTCTTTCATAATCTAATGGTGGATTTGGGATGTTAAACACCACATATCAAATCAAATCAAAGCGGGAACCGTGAAACTACGACAACCTTTTTTGCAGTGACGAGCAAAACGATATTTCATAGTCCGCTGCAGAACACAGACAGTCAAGCGCAAAGCGACGCACACGTGATATTATGCACCGCGTTAACCGCGGTCGCCACCGTGGTTCCCGGCACAGTAGGAAGCGGCCTTTGTGACGTCACGTGCAATCCATCAACAAGCTTTCCAGTAGTCTGACACAGGTGCACTCCTTCAATTTTGTACAGGATTCATGAACTGAAACGACGCATCATTATCTTCCTCTTTTTTAGTACAACATGTTTTGAGCGATTGCTCGTGATAACCATGTGCACGCCGTTCTTCATGATGGCTGTTTTGGATAGTCAGCATCAAACGTAGGGACCGTGAGACGCACGCTAAAGAATAATAATAAAGAAGCATAATATTCGCGCTTTTTCACCCGGCTGCCTCGAAATTATGCTTCCGGTATTCTAAAACACACTATTATGTACTGTGCGGTGCGACCAAATACAAGAATTGCTGGGTAATCCAAATTTTTCTCTCACGTAGTGTTCTTCAAACTTCTGACGCCGACTATAAGAGCTTGAATCAAGGTTACGTGGAAAGGGCACGAACTATATACACACTGGAAACTAAAGTAGTCACCCCAGCCGCGGTGTTCTAGTGGCTAAGGCCCTCGGCAGGTGACCCGCAGGTCACGGGATCGAATTCCGGCCGCAGCCGGCGCAATCTGATAGAGGCGAAATGCGCCCACTAAATCTAAGTACACAAACCCCAAGGCCTGTGTAGTTAGATATAGGTGCACACTAAGAACTTCAGCTGATAGAAATTTTTGCAGCCCTCCTTTACGGCGTCCCTTAATTATGTCGTAGTTTCCACACGTAAAAGCACAACAATTATAAGCGTCCCTACCTAGTCCTACACGCGTTTCAGTCTGCAAGACATGCTGTATGCCTCCCATTGCCCTTGCTTGTCGAGCGCAGGTGCCGGACTTCCGCATGATGGCGGTCAAGCCTCTGGCCTCGGTGCATGACTCCATCCTGTACACGTGCTCGGCGGCCTCGTCGGACCCGCAGCCGCTCAACATCCGCTTCCTCATCAACTTCCGCAACCTGACCGACTTCTGCAGGGACGGCCTCAAGTGCAAGGCGCCGCCAATCACGCGATCTCGCTTCAACGTCGTGCGAGGTCCCCTGGTCATCTACGACTCACAGGTTCGCGTTATATACGTGGCCGGAATTCGATTTACCCTCTGCACTGAGTCAACATAGGACGCTTTATTTTAGTGCAATATATATATATATATATATATATATATATATATATACATACATCTGCCTGCTTACAACGGGACGCAGGAATTGTGGAACTGCCCCGTTGCCGGGCGCAACAGCTGATGTCGCTAGAGGAACATTATTCAGGTGTTACTGCTGCCTGCTACTTCATGACATATGTGGTAAATACAGTTGACTTGACATCGTCTCCCAACAAGGCGAACAGCCTATCCTTGCTAACTACCCTTTTAATGGCAACCCCAATAATGGCTACAGGAAAAGCAGCAGACCCCCCCCCCCCCCTTTTTCAGTTGTTGGTTTTTCTGGGCACTCATAAAAAAAACTTTAAAAAGCACTGTGGCTTCAAGTTTGTCTCGAATTCAATGCAGCGCTTGCATAGCCCGTTCCCGATTCCTGCTGATTGCTAGCGCGGCCGTCTTCATTGAAATGAGTCAAATGCTGGAAATACAAGAAAAGTCCATCGTGCGTGCTGATCCATCTATCTTTGACATCATCTTCCATTCTTTCTGGCATGACGACTGGGGCATGCATTTCAAAATAGAACTCGATTCCCCGTGCTTACCTCGTGTCTGTCACATAAATGTATATCGGATCCCCCTGGTAAATGGGAAGCCAACGTTGATGGTTTGCTATTTATACGACGAAGCTACCTTTGAACAGGTTCTCCAGCGAGCGTCGTCCAGTGCAAGCAATGCGCAGAAACGCTCACTAATAAAGAAAACTTCGTTTTAGAAGTTTCATTATAGATTGTCTGTGTAGAGTTACACGGCTAAATCGAGAAACGTGTTGTCGCAGCTCGAGTTTGGCTCGACGGTCCCCGTCGAAGGAACGGTGTCGTGTGCCTTTGAGAACGCGCACGGGGACGTGCTGGCCAACCTGTACGGCTTCTTCAACATCAGCCAGCACATCCTGCCCAACAACGTGAACGCCTCGCAGCTCTGCGTTCTGCAGCAGGGATGCCGTCTCGAAGAGAAGCACTGTCTCGGGCTGAATCACGAAAAGTACGTGCATGTTGCCGCACACCCACCTTTGTACGCTTTATGTGCCGGCGCATTGCTTGTGCAGACACCATATTGCGCAATGCTTTCCGGAATGTCTGAAAGAATTATAGCTTTAAAATCAACTGACCATGCAGTTTGAGCGCGCGAATGCGTACAGCTGAGTTGATTCTGGAGCAAACGCGGCCGCCATCAGCGATAACATTCGAATGTTCGACGCCACTTGCCTAAATATTTGTTCGGGCCATGCCGACGTGAGGAACCTCTTCAACGCGTTTTCGAGTAGCTGCTAGCGCTCTCCACAGTGTGAAGACACGGTCTTCTAGCTCACAATGAGGAAAAACCTTACTCTTGAAATATAGGCCGTTGCAATATTGTTCCTGTTCTTTTAATGCTATGGCTACGATGAAACTAGAATTTTTCCTTCAGTTCAGAAGAGACGCACGGTCGTCATAGGCGTGACATTTGATATAACTTCGAAATAAGCACAACCCTGCATTGCACGATGCAGTAACACGTGAGAAGCTCATGCAAGCAATTATATTCCACCTGCTCACTTCAAAGTAAACAGCAATCAGCATAAGAAACAACGCAATATTGTTTCCGGTAGTATCTTATAAAGCTGTTACTGACTGCAGCTTGAACTCCGATACACAGCGGCGTACACTATATCCGTATACGACAACGCGTTTCTTAATGAATAGAGTCCCTTATGCATTCACCCAGGAAAACTCGAAGGCGAAAGTTATCTCATTTTTCATCTCAGTCGACGTTCTGATGCTGCGCCACTGCTCTTCGAGAGCGGTCTGCAACTAACGTAGTTTGGCACTGCCTCTGAGATTTGAGGCACCTCACCTGGTTTAGCGTTTCATTTATGATCGGGTTCCCTCCGGCCATGTTAGACTGCCGTGGGATGACGTCACAGTGAAGTAAGAAATTGTGGCCATTTGTAACGGTATGTTTTGACGTCATCACGCGATAATTTTTTTTATCACTCGTAGGCTGTCCAGAGGGCCCACGATGTGCGGTCGGGCTTGGCCTGACTGACCCGACGTGGGAGCGGCCCGCTGCGCATTGAGTCGTGCACCTCGGGACTTCAAGTAGTTTCGCATCCATCCATCCATCCATCCATCCATCCATCCATCCATCCATCCATCCATCCATCCATCCATCCATCCATCCATCCATCCATCCATCCATCCATCCATCCATCCATCCATCCGTCCATCCATCCATCCATCCATCCATCCGTCCGTCCGTCCGTCCGTCCGTCCGTCCGTCCGTCCGTCCGTCCGTCCGTCCGCCCGCCCGCCCGGCCGCCCGCCCGTTAATTATAATTAATTAATTAATGCTCGCGCTATAACTATAAGTGCTCGCGCTATAATTATCGTCATGTAATACGAACTAGCCCAAACTGCCACACTCCGTAGTGACCGGAGAGACTCGATAATTCACGGCCGATGTTCGTTCAAGCACGGTGTAAGGACCCAGGTATCTGTGAACGAATTTTTCACGGAGGCCTGGTGTGCGAACAGGTGTCCAGAGGAGCACTTCGTCGCCTGGGTAGAATGACACAACTCGACGTGTTGCATCACAACGAACTTTTCGCTAGGCCTGAATGGCAGAGGTGTTGGCGCGGGTGATTACGTGGCTGTGGTGGACACGGGCAGCGAACTCTTTCGGAAGGGACGCAGATGAGACAGAGGGCGTGGACAAGAAGCTGGTGTCTAGAACAAAAGATGGCGCACGGCCACACACAAGGAAAAACGGGCTGTGACTTGTAGTGCGTTGAATGGCAGTGTTATAGGCAAACGTGACGAAAGGTAGTATTGTGTCCCAGTTCTTGTGATTGGGTCGGACATACATAGAGATCATGTCTGACAAAGTTCTAGGAAAACGCTTAGTGAGATCATTGTTTGCGGATGATATGCCGAGGTGGTCTTATGGATGGTGTCAGAGGCCTGTAGGACTTCAGCGAGCACATGAGAAAGAAATGTCTTGCCCCTGAACATTAGGGGTGCCGTGGCGCAAGATAACGGCACGCAGAACAAAGTCAGCCACTACGGAGGCAGCGCCAGAAAGAAGAGCTGCCTTCTCAGCGTAGCAAGTAAGATGGTCTACGGCGGTAACGATCCAGTGGTGACCGGCGGCGGTAAGTTGAAGGGGCCTGTATAGGTCTATACCGACGAACTCGGAGGGAGCGGATGGACACGGGAGAAGTTGTAGAGGGTCGACGGGAAGAGATGTCGAACGTTTTCGGTGCTGACATGACGAACAGAAAGTGGCGTATTTGGTAACACTAGTGGAGAGGCCAGGCCAGAAGCAGCGAGTTTTAATGCGATCGCAGGTTTTATGAAAACCCAAGTGGCCAGCCGTCGGGTCGTCATGAAAGGCTTCTAAAACTTGGAGTCGAAGTGAGCGACGTATGACCGGTACCCATCGGCTACCGAGAGGTTGGTAAATTTGGCGAAGTAGTGCCCCATCATCAAGTTTGAAACGCGTGAGTTGTCGTCGTAAGCGGCTGTTGAGAGCACGAGACAATTCGGTGAGCCGATCGATGATTGTATGGCAGAATGTGTCTGCACGTTGGAGCGAGGTGAGGTCTGCGGACTGAAGGAGGTCATCCGGCGCAGTGAACTGGCTTTTGCGGAACAGGAAGCGTCCTTCATTAATCAGGCGAAGGATTCATTAAAATTTGGTCTGTGACACTGCGATGGTGGTGTCTAATGTGGACTTTACGTTCGGGTGTTTTTGTATGCTCTCGCAAGTATGCATAGTTGATATGATTTGCCAAAATAAGGCTCAGAAGTTAGCGTCCCTGTCCTCTTGGGTAGGTCTGCTCGGCCGTTCTTCTTTCCCGTAATCTACAGCCATCCTATGTACGGCGAACCAACACGTCCAATCTTCAGCACTTGTGAAAGCATCTGAGGCTTCCACTCTAAAAACAACGATTTATCAGCAGAGGCGGCGCCCACCTTCTCTCGCAGCTGCAGCCAGTGCCAGGCGGGCATGGGGTTCGACAGCTTCTACCACCTGTGCTTCGACCCTCGCCAGATCGACCAGTCGTGCGTGTTCCTGCACCAATGCACGCAGTCCGATCCGCGCTCTCTGTGCAAACTCCGAGTGTGTCGATGCAGGCCACGGCACGAGTACAAGCCCGAAGGCTGTCAGCCCCAGGTCGGGCTCGGCTACCTCTGCGGACCGGGTACCTACTGCTCCACGCCGCTAGCCACCTGCGTCAAGCATGCCTGCGTTTGCCCGGAGGTGCGGTCAATAGTTTCGATTCTCCGAATCGACATTCAACTTAAACATTAAACTTGTGGCATACGTGTAACTAATTTTTCGCTAAACCTCGGCCCTTGTAGCCATTCTGTACAGGTTACCGTGTGCTTAGATGTATACCTGCACGTTAAAGAAAACCCGATGGTCGAAATTTTCGGATTTCTTTGGTGTGGTGTGTCTCGTGTCGTGGTATTAAGGCGTAAAACCCAAACAATTATCATTAGAACATTCATTCGATACCGAAGTACCGGGGGAGGGGGGGGGGGGGCGCTCTTACGGAGAGTGTCACATTCTATCATAGCTCTTTAAAGAGCCAGACCGTTGTTTTTTTTCTGAGTAGACGAGCAAGAAATCTTTCTCAAGTGAAGCCGGCGGGGCGTACAAGGTGTTACGCCTGGGTGTCTACACCGAACGTCAATGCCTCTGCAAAAGCAATCTCTGTCAAGGCCAGAAATCGAGCCCGCCTGACGCGATCAGCTCAACGACGTCATCAAGCGGCGGCGCCGGTCTGTCTTACGCAACGCACAGCGAGCTTCCTCAGCCCACGAGCCCGATGAAGCAATCAGCGCCTTCCAATCTGGCGACTCTTACGCAATGCGTGGCAACGTCACTCGTCCTTGGGTGCAACCACGCGCAGCGGCTCCGGATTTGATGATTATGACACAGCCCAGTGGCGGGTTCCCATTGGAGGATTCTGACATCACGGCAGCTGCGCTTCTGGTTGGACGTTGGTGACGCAAAAGATCCACCTGGTGCCTATAAAAAAAGCCAAGCGGCGCGTCGCCAGCAGTTGACGTATGAGTCAGAGAGTAGCCGACGTACGCGTCAGAGAAGACATCTCGGCTCTTCGAGTCCCTAAGCTGTCGGCCCCAGTGCCGAATATGTAACGCCTCTATTTCTATGCTGCACATAAACTTTGCCTTAACTCACCGTCGTCTCGTCCGCTCGTCTATCAGCTCTGCGCAGAAGCAGTCGCGAGCTGAGAAACCTACGCTACCAAACGGCTTGTGACCTTCCCGGCGGAGTTCGGAGCAGTGGCGCTTTCGAGACCGTGTTGGCGTCGCGCCTTCGTAACCAGGGTCAGATTTTCAAGTTCATGCGCTTCTGCGCGCGTACATGTAAAGGTACGACATTTAACAAATTGGGGTGGAGGGTTGAATACCCGAAGTCACACCCTGGCTACTCCAGCATCGTGGAACTCGGTCAGCGCCATAACATGACACCACTGGCGTTAATCCCCTGACGTGCTTATAGCATTAGCAATGTGGATGACACTGTCGGTTATATACTGGTCGCTTGTGCATGCTCTCATACAGAGGTCAGCAACCCGCGGCCCGCGAGCCAGTATTTATGCGATCCCTCTGTCGGACATCATAGCGCCCCAATTTCCATTTCCTCTTGTCGTTTCCTACTGAAAAGCCGAGATGACATCGTGGACCTCAAATGGAGTTAGACATCGCTTCTATTTGGCATTGTGCCCTATCCCCAGACTTGGCGAAAACTTAGCCAAAATTTAGCCAAAGCTTTGGCCGTTTGTATATTATTGTCAGCTCGCCGAAATTTTTTTCGTTAGCCTGCAAAGCCCTTCTCACCCCCCACACCCCCTACCTGAATAGGTTGCCGACCACTGCTTTAAGCAAAGTAGACTGTCAATTACAGATGCGAAGTGCGAAAAAAGAAACGGGAAAATTCCCCCCAAAACAGGTTTTCTTTCCGTTTTTCAACGCAGTTGGAAAAATTGACCAATATTTCCATGGGGTAAAACGCACAGAAATAAAGCTTAGGCTACACACAGCGTTCAACGCGAAACCAGGACGTTGCACGTGATAGCAAAACACCAAACGACGGCTGACCATTCGCCATCGAAATCGCATGATGTCAGCTCCACGTCAGCCTATACAGCTTGAGTCTATAGCGTAACTTCGTCGTTCGAGTGTGGCCATGTTGGGGGCGGTTTCTGATGTTTTCGTACTAGTTATTATTCAGTCTTGACTTTCTGTCGTGTATACACCTCTGGCGAAAGCCCGCTTATAAAGCCGTGTGCAAGAATATTCTGCAATGGTTGGGCCCAGTGCCGACGTGTGGATGCACTTCAGGCTCAGGGAGAACTTTGGCGGGAAACGGGGACTCACCGTCTTTAAGCACTGCAACAGCAGCTACGTTTTAGGTGTTTGAACGTCATCTTTATACCATTTTTATCAATGTTTTCATAGTCAAAGCCACGACGAGATAGACATTATCGGTTTCTTTAATGTAACTGCCGTAACAATCATAGGAAGCCGCGCCCATTCGCAGAGAGCTGAATGAGTTCGCGGTGATGCTTCCGGCCTGCATTCGACCTGTTAAACGCCGTATTTATTCGGGAAAAAAGAGAAAGCGTTTCATTTCTGCTAATTATACAATGAAAGTTATTGCTTCTGACGCTTGGAAATAAGCTATTACCATATGACAATAAACTGTATGGTAAAAATGAGTTGTTGTTTTCTATTTCCCCCAAAAATTCCGAGAAAAAAATCGTGAACACAAAGCACGTTTTCTGATTCCTCAAAAATTTCGAAAAATTTTGCATCTCTACTCTCGATACTCTAGCAAGACCTACTGCTCTGTTCTTGGCGTCCCAATATAGGTTTATTTAGAAGCGTGATCAATTGTGCATAAGGTGGCTGCCCACGTCCAGGATGCGATGAAGCTGTGAAGGGACTGTATAGAAAGCACGTTCATACAGTGCTCGTCGTCACTTCTAAAGCATGCAACAGCGAGGGGAAAGTAAAAGTTCTATGCTCCTTCTTTGTACCAGCAGGGCATCGAAAACATCGCGATCACGAAAGCCTGTTGGTTTGATTATGGTCTCAATAAACTACGCAGATGATAACTTGTGAATCTTCCGGACAGCTACAGACCAATATCTGTTCTGAGTACTATTAACACTACGCTTGAAAAACTAATTTCGTCGCAATTAAGGCGCTTCCTGGGTGAACAGAATGTACTTTGTCCCCAGCAACACGGCTTTGTTGCAAACAGGTCCACTTCAACTGCTGTTTCGATGCTTACGCAATATATTAATTCCGCGCTACATGAAAACAACATAGCAATAGCAGTATTTTTAGACATAAGAAAGGCATTTGATGCTATTAGCCATTCCATTTTACTGGAAAAAATGCATTCTTGTGGGATAAAAGGTAACTCGCTTGATTTTTTTTCTAGTTATCTATCGGCACGCAAACAAATGGTAGTCATTGGTGACATCAAATCATCCTACGGTTATATTAAATGCGGGGTGCCACAGGGTTCAGTTTTGGGCCCTATATTGTTCTCTCTTTATATTAATGATGTCCCGCGATCCCTACAGAGGTCAAGGGCACTGATGTACGCGGACGACACTGTTTTAGTTTTCACAGGACACTCCTTAGCAGATTTACAAAATGACGCGATGACCGATTTATCGAACATTTCGGAATGGTTTGCCAGGAATCAGCTGACTGTTAACTGTACTAAAACAAAGTATATGGTGTTTCACTCTCGTAGGAAACATATTGACGCTGAATCTCTTAACCTAACAATAAACAACACTCCTATTCAACAAGTTCCTTGTTTTAAATATTTAGGCGTCACTTTTGATGAACACTTACACTGGCATGAGCAAGTACAAAGTGTGTGCGCAAAGCTAGCCTATGGCTGCTATTCTCTAATAAAAGCTCGCCAATATTTTCCACAAGCTATACTCCGCACACTCTACTTTTCATTGTGTCATTGTCACATAGGTTACTGTCTGGAATCGTGGGGTGTGACGTACAACAGTTATCTAAAAACTCTTGAACGACTTCAAAAGCGTACACTGAAAATCATAAGCCAAGGTGAATCAGTAAGTAATATTTTCCAATCACAACGCATTCTCTCGGTTCCGATGTTGCGTGACTACAAAATTGCTGTTTCAGTAAATAACATAATTAATAAAAATTCACCTTTGCCTGCTGATCTTTTTTCAATTCCTAAACGCAATACGCGACATGCTTCGAATGGTAATTTCAATCTGCCCAAATGTTTTAATGTTTACGGAGAAAGACTGATACAGTTTAGTGGAACAAAAATATGGAACACGGTCCCCCTAGAGATTAAAACGGCACGTAATTTCAGCATGGCATGTAAATCATTTTTTCTGTGGAGTCAAGACATGTAAGCATGTGTGTGTGATTCGATTTTCATTGTATTTTTTAATAAGTGCCTATGTATAGAAACTAGCTGCAAGCTAATAAGTATGCATATCTGCAAGAAAAAATGTATTACTGTGTTATCTGTATCACATGATTGTTTTTTTTTATGTTGTTACCTCAGAGCTGACCTGTACACTTTTTTATGTTGCACATTGTATTGGACCGTCCACTAGCCACTTTAGGCTATCGGTCCAAATAATCCCTGTAATTGCATATATCTATTTATGAAAATAAAGCTTCATTGATTGATTGATTGATTGATTGTGTTCCCATTTTTAGAGACAACTCGGTGAAACCAAGAGTTAATGATTCGAAGGAGCGGATAGAAAGGTATATTAAAATATTTGTAATAATTAACTGTAGTGCAGTAATTATAATATTGTAAAGAAATTAACGTGGGCCGGTAAACGGCAACTTGGCCTCGGGAGGGAATCTACAACCATCACATAACGTGACCGACGTTCTAGCAAATGAACTGTCGTGGTGGTCGTCCTTTGTTTAAATGAGTATTTCTGCGTACGTAAAGCTGGAAGTGTTGGCCATCGCCGCTGATAACCATGACGGCAAGCGTGGAACACTTTTTTTCCCCCAGTTTGTGTCATATGTACCCGAACTTTCTGGTAGGTGAGCAGCAAAACCTCGCGTAATTGCGAAAGCATCAAGTTTACCAGGACAAGACCTTGAGGATTAGATCAAGTGTCCTTGATCGATTCACCCTCTTTCGTATCGTTTACAATAAACAAAGCTGCTTAACCAAGACTGTCAATAATTGAGGCGTATCTTTTTGTTGTTCTTTTGTAGGACCACTTGGCGGTGAACGGGACGTGCCAGGCGGCCGCGGCTATCGAGCTGAAGGACATGCTGGTCATCCTCACGTCGACCGCGATCGTCTTCACCGCCTTTACGTCGCTCGTGTGCATCCTGCTGCGCGACCAGCGGCCGGAGGACGAAGAAGCCAACCGGTCCCGATACTCGCTCAACTCCATCAGATGATCGACGTGGCCCATTTTCATCTTCATCGTCGTCGTCCCGTTTTCGAGGCGTGGTCATTAGCCGCTCCTGCAACCTTTTAAATCGTCTCAGTTCATTGCGAACCATCTGAGGCGAGCCTCGGCGCACATTTTAATCTTTTTGTCGCGGGCCAAGACTTGGAATTATATCAATGTTGAATAACCTAAGCAGCATTAAATAATTAAATCAATGGGCTTCCATGTATCGAATTCATGAGCTGGTTTTGAGAAGCACCTTAGAATGAGACACTCCAGACTTTTTTTTTTCGTTTGAACTTCTCGGTCATAACGGGTATAAATACGGAAGATTATTTCGAAGAATATGTCCTGAAACTAAAACCTTGTTCCGGTAATGTTATGACAACCCGAATGGGACCATTGGACGTTTGTTTGCCAAAGTGCAAATGGGGTCGTCTGGAAATCTGATAATTCTACGCTATTCTGTAACATCAGCAGTGACTCGGTGGCGTATGTTCAAACTACAACAAGTGCACATTGGTGGCTTTCGCATTTTGCTCTAAAATACGTAATGAGTTTCGATCTTCTGACCTCAAACTCGGCAGAGATGTAGTGTTAAGCGCAGTGTCATTTCCGTCATTGCGAAATCACTGAACGAGAACTCATCGATATTATGGAATTGGTCAGCGGAGAGGAAGAATGCTCTTCGAGACGTCATAATGAAATGTTTTTTTTTTTGCTTTTAACGCAATAGCGTTAATTAGCTCCTTTCGCAGAAATTCCAAAGTCAGCGTTGGCGTCGTTGCTTGTGAGAGAAAAATCATTTGCCCGTGGCCGCAAATTCTAGAAAGATGCAGATAAAAATATCGGGTTCGCAGTGACAATACAACCCAGGCCATTTGTGTGCAAACAGGCGCTCTATCACTAAGCCCCGTCATTGCTTGAAGCTGCTTTGAAAAAAAAAAGTGTGAATGTCGTGTAGTGAAAGGACGCCTTTGGGGCGTCTTCTCTGGGTTTCAGCAGCAGACACGACTGTCTAGCCGTATGCGAATTTCTTGTTAGAATTACATGTCAACATTATTTCCAATGAAGTTTTTGTGCTTCAGAAATCCTTTCATTAGTTATTTGGCCTACAAGTTATTGTATTATTATATGTAGTCCAGTATTATTGAGATCCAACAGAAAATCATGTCAAGAGAAGTATAGGGGCTATTGCAAGTAATTCTTTATAGTGTAATTGTGAAGAAAAAAAGTGCATGAAAAGATAACTCGCGGTGGGCAGAGACCGAATCTGCGACCTTCGAATAACGCGTTCAATGCTCTACCAACTGAGGTACCACGGTGGCATCCCCCCATCTACTTTATGGTGTATATATGTGCATTAAACGTAGGAGTGTCAGTCAGCGTTACCAGTCGTCATGACGGTGTTTGTGTGGAACACTCTTAATCTGTCTGTTTAGCTTCACGTAGCACGTGAACTTATTACGAGCTCGCAGCTGACTCTCGTTACTACCTGAAGGCACCAAGCCTGCCAGAATGAGAACATGGCTATGTATGAAAGAAAGAAGTGTACAAATAATGGTTCGCTTTCTTTGTTCGACACAATATGAACGAAATCTAACAGACAATCATGTAGTTATCTTGTCATCTAATTTTATTTCTTCACAATTACTTCTAATAACCTCCCATATACTTTCCTTGGTTTGACTATCTGTTATTTCTCAATAATATTGTCTTTAACAAAAAAAAGCGAGCAATTTGATGTACTCTCCTTTTCTTTATATGTAGTCCAGTCATTCATATTTTTTTATTCCTGTGGCGATCAATTTCTTCATCAGCCTTTCGTTATTAAAACTAAGATTTTGCTTTTTATTACCCGCCAATGTCATAATCCGTGGTGGATATGAGCCATATTTCAAGGTACAAGCAAGCAAGGAGTCTCATTTGCACGTGTGATATTGCGTGGTAGAATCCTATAGCCGCACCAGACGTCGCAAAAAGTGAATTAAGCAACGAGCGGGTAGTTTTTCACTTGCGAATGTGCTCGTGGCGCCTTGCGGACGAGTGGAGGGTAGTGCGCCTGTTAGCAAGAGGAAAAACTATGGCGCAGTGGGCACTTATCAACTGTACTAGCACGGGCATTGTATAAAAAATACAGTGGCCGTGGTACTAGCATAGTTTGAAACAGTCACTGTTACCCGCACGAACGTCTCTTTTTTTACTGCATAGGTACCTTGCAGTAGAGTTTTTTCAGTGTGACTGCAGCGCCAGAGTACAATGCCTAGCGGAGAAAAAACGCATTAATGCGGTCAGTCAAAATGGAACGCGATAACGGCGTCTCCCTGCCGGCGTGAGTGGGCAGATTGCAGCAGGGATACAGGGGGACGCGTGCACGCGTCTGTTTCCTGCGTGCCCCTAGAGGCCAACGTCAGCGAACTTAAGATGAGCTAGTGCTAGCAACGCAGCTTCCTTTGGTCAGTGGACGGTGCCTATACACCTTTTCACAGGAAGGAAAAAAGCACCGCCATGATGGGCTGTGCGCGGGAGTACAAAGGCTAAGAACGCAGCGTTGTCAGTGCATTTTCGAGGGGACGCGCCAATTTGCACAGCCCAAGGAGGGCTATGGCTGCGCCCAGTGAGGCGTTTATGAAAAGGTGAATATAGTTGATGGCATAGAGTTTCATACATCATTGTATGAAACTGTATCGTTGATGGAAACGCGCTTAGGGCTAGATAGCGTTCTAGCGTTTTACTTTTGGAGGCGAAGTTCAAGCGTCATCATAGTTCTTTAAACTGCGAAACTGTTTATGTGGTCGGTAACTTGTGCGCCATCGTAAGAAGAAAACTATCATCATTATGAAACAGCTCACACTCGCCTCATTTCTTTTATAACGAAGCTATCCAAGCTATCGATGAATATTAAAATTTCCTTTCTTTGCTTCCATCATTTTAACAGATATAATCTAACAAAAGTCAAGAATTTTCTTTTTTTAGAACTATTCTGTTCTTCGCCAGTGGGAGTGTGCCGCATATGCAAGGCTGTAATCTGGTCTAATCACTGCTAACAGGTAGGAATTGATGGTTCTGGTTTATATTAGGGGTTAGCTGTCGTTTGATGAGGCATATGAAACAAGAGCCTCAGGTGCCTCATCATACGAGTAAAAGGACCGCCGGTGGCACGGTCAACACAAACGATACAAAAAGTCACGTGATCCACGCTTTGCTTACGTCGGCATGACGTCACGCAAGGTGATGTATATTGTGATGATGCGGTGACATGAAATCATCGCAGTATCAAAGATGAACCGATCACGGAGGCAATGAAAAACCAGGCAGTGCGAAACCATGTTAAGTGCTGAAAACTAAATAAACGTTTAATGTAATGTAATAAACGTTTAATGTAAAATAAACGTTTAATGTAACGAAACAGTGCTCCCGAGCTCGGGGTCGTGGGAGGGTCCCGCCTTCCAGGAATCCTCTGGCCGCAATCGCCTTCCGGGCTCTGTCGACGAGTCCTCGTTGGTCATCTAGATCCCGTCCTCCACGTCTTGTTTGCGGGCTCGATACGGGCGGCAGATGCAGGCTTGGTATTACCACCTTCGGGGCACCATCTACCGAGAAAAAAAAGATGGCTCCCAGTTTATCACAAGTTTAGCAACACAGCGAGTGTGAAAGTTACTCTCAGACACTCAAGTCCTCTAGGGTCACTTTACTTTTTCTGCTATGTGCAATCTGATGTCAACTTTCACCTAACGCCCTTTCACTGTCTTAGTTCATGTGCATAGAGATCTTTTCATGCCATGCCGTTACTCGATTCTTGGCCCAAGCCCACAACAGTGGGTGCAGTTCATGGTCAAGAATCATCATGGTCAGAATCTAATGACCACCACGTGTCCACGTCTCGCTATGGGAAGCGTGGAACACGCGGCCGCTTCAGAGTGTGTGAAAATCCCGAAAATTGGATCCATTAAGCGAACTGTGAAAACAAGACGTAAGTATAGGCTGTTCTTTTTACTCTCCACACAAACTCTGCAAACGCATTACGGTGGCAGAACCCTTCTTTTACTACTGTTCATCACTTGGGGCTGTCTATCAATTCAAACCTTCCATTGAATGCCCCTTACTTATATTGGACTACTGTAAATAATAACGCACAAATTACGGAAATAACTGTGGGAATTCGACATACTACGAAGTTAAGGAAATCACAGGAGGTGTTGTTTGTATAGTGTTTGATTAGTAATTATTAGATAAATATAAATAAAGCAGATGAATTACGTCATCAACTGAAAACACTGTCGACGACTAGATTAAAAAATACCATTTGAGGGTCCGAGGTTGTTGCCTCAATTGAGCACGCGTCGCCGACTTCCAATGGCGACGCACGTTCTTTATATCACCCTCTATTGTGTTTTGTGACGGATACCTGCTGAGTGTGCATGTTTGTGCGTTGCATGTACTACCTTTATTGAAAACATATCTTGTTTGTGTTATGAACTCATCGCTATGCATGACTCAGGCTTTGGTCCACAACCCGCGTTCGCTGGCGCTCTAAAAGAGCCTACTTTAAATTATCCGCTGCTTTCGTGGTGCGTTTCGGGTAGCCGATACGTTGGCCGGAATCCACCCAGCAATTGCTCCTCATTAGTGGGATCAGTGACAAATTCGTCACGGCTTCCCCTTACCGAATATTGTTCGGAAAGTTGTGAATAAGGTTCCCGTCAGTGGAGCCGCAAATTCTTTGCCTTTCTTTTTTGATCGATGTTCCATCTTACATTTCGTAATGTTATTTCCCGACCGGACGGGCTTCCGTCAAAATATCGGCTACATGAACCTACAGAAGTATTTGAGAAAGCGAGGAAATAGCAATCCCAAGACACAAGCGCAAACCTATTGCACATTCAATCAGATGTTAAGGAGAAAATAAAGGAATATTCATGTAGGGTACATGCAAGCTCGAAAGTGCTTTTTTAGGCCTGTGCTGAGAGCATCTGACGTCCCAATAAAGTTATTATTATTATTATTATTATTATTATTATTATTATTATTATTATTATTATTATTATTATTATTATTATTATTATTATTATTATTATTATTATTATTATTAATTTTATTATTATTATTAGTCCTAAGTGTTATTCACAGCACACCACATACAAATGCGCTATAGGCGGTCGTTCTGTCGGTCCCTTTCATGTTGATTCATTACTCAGCGTTTCCACACTTGCGTCATTTCAAACATTGCTGTGCACTCGCTTCTGCCGATCGAGTGTGGTTTCAGGTATCCTGGAGCTTGAACGAAAACACATGTATTCCGAGACGTGCGCAGGGTTGTGTTACAGTGTGTGTGTGGGGGGGGGGGAGGGGGGTCAAGGCTTCACCGCAGCGTCCGCCTAAGCACGAAAGAAAACAAGCTATTCAATGGATTGAAAAATCAAAATAAAGCAATGGCACGCTTTTCACAACGCTTGTCTTTGGTCAGCGGCTCTCGGTGGTACAGGTAGGAAGTAAGTTGTTCTTGGAATAGGGCACATCAGAGGCATTGGCTGCCATTGCAAAAAAAAATGCATACCTCTGCACATTACACAATCACAGGAAAAGTTCGACTGATTAAAGATATGGGGTTGATGTGGCGCCTCCTTTAGAATAATGGATAGAGAGGGGGGGGGGAGGGGGCGTTGTTTCCACCTTGTGCGCACGCACATGTGTATATTGTGCTCACGTGGGCTCAAAATGACGTACCATCCTTATTGCTTTCATTGCTTTGTCTAGCGTATGCTTGATTTTTTTGCGCAAAGAAAGTCGAATTGCACTGATCTCGTTTTTTAAACACAAAAGTGCTTTATGCCGGAATACATCACGGCTCCGGGACATACTTCCGTCACGGATATGACGTTGGAAATATTTACTAGCAGATTACAAAAAAAAAACGAGGGCAAGCTCTACAGCGGGAAGTGTGGCAGCTTGGGCTAGTTGGTATGGCATGACGATAGTTATTGCGCGAGAACGAAACGACGACACAGAGACAAGAAGGACACGAAAGACACGAGCGCAAACTTCCAACTGAGTTTATTGCGCAGAGCACGAAAATATATAGAGGAGACAGTGACCATGGCACAAGAGCAGAACATGAGTAAGAAAACCAAAAACAAACAACACAAATACAAAGGCACTGAAAAACAGCAAAGAAAAATCTAGAAGAAACCGAACCAGAAAGGTAAAGCTACCTGCCCGCACCGAATCCTTCGAGGAACCTGCGTTCCTTCTCGGACTAAGCCACGGAGGGCTTGCTAATCCAAGGCACCTGTGCGCGTTACCTGCCCGCACCGAATCCTTCGAGGAACCTGCGCTCCTTCTCGGACAAGGCCACGGAGGGCTTGCTAACACAAGGCACCTGTTCGCGTGCCATTTGCGCAGCCTCGACAATGACCCGGGTGCCCACATCTCTGTGTTTGTACAACGTCGCTGTTTCCTCGAAGAGGGGAACACACTTGCACTCAGTGCAGTGCTGGGCAAGAAAACCATCTTTCCCGTTTTTAACATTGTTCGCGTGCTCTCTCAGAGAGCACGCGAACAATGTTAAAAACGGGAAAGATGGTTTTCTTGCCCAGCACTGCACTGAGTGCAAGTGTGTTCCCCTCTTCGAGGAAACAGCGACGTTGTACAAACACAGAGATGTGGGCACCCGGGTCATTGTCGAGGCTGCGCAAATGGCACGCGAACAGGTGCCTTGTGTTAGCAAGCCCTCCGTGGCCTTGTCCGAGAAGGAGCGCAGGTTCCTCGAAGGATTCGGTGCGGGCAGGTAACGCGCACAGGTGCCTTGGATTAGCAAGCCCTCCGTGGCTTAGTCCGAGAAGGAACGCAGGTTCCTCGAAGGATTCGGTGCAGGCAGGTAGCTTTACCTTTCTGGTTCGGTTTCTTCTAGATTTTTCTTTGCTGTTTTTCAGTGCCTTTGTATTTGTGTTGTTTGTTTTTGGTTTTCTTACTCATGTTCTGCTCTTGTGCCATGGTCACTGTCTCCTCTATATATTTTCGTGCTCTGCGCAATAAACTCAGTTGGAAGTTTGCGCTCGTGTCTTTCGTGTCCTTCTTGTCTCTGTGTCGTCGTTTCGTTCTCGCGCAATAACTATCGTCTACAGCGGGGCGTCTAACCAGCGACATCGCGCGACGCTAATAGCTAAACGACGGAGCAATTCTTCTTCAACATGTTACCGGCGAGCCATTTATACACACCAACATGTATCGCTGGCGGTCCTCAGAGCTCGGCATCTTCGGCGCGTTTTCGTCTTTCGCCGTGAGATGGCACGACGGGTGCGCGTTGGGCGCGCGCGTTTTAAAAGGTTATCGTGGCGCGCCACCCCGCACGTCGCTGTGCACGCACGACTCCACATGATTTGGTCAAAGTGCGTATACATGTTCTCTAGCGTTGTGGGTCACTGGCTTACGCGTTTATCTCGGGATCAGGGCACGTTGTACTTCCTGTGCTTCCACCACAAGTTTGCTTTGACGTTACAGTATAATTAAAGAGAGCGTGAACTTCATTTCGTTCGCTGCTGCAGCCGCAATTACGAAGGGATCAGGCGGCTCACAACTGTGACAGTTGTTCGCGCTTGTCCTGTGTATACCTGTGCGTTCATTTCGTGCATCTTTCTTTCAGTGTAAGCAGCGTGCTTCAAGTGTCGAGCTACGACAGTTGTTTGTATGCGCTCTTCCTGTCTATGCTCATTTCGTGCGTGCTGTCTGCTTCAGGTGTGCGCTGCAAGATTTGAGCCGCTTGCCGTTCTTCACGTGACTTTGCAATTTGTTACTGCAGCATTCGATCCTTCGCCCTTGCGGCAATGTGCAATGCATGCTCAACTAACTCTGCGAGGACACCTTTCACTTTCGTGTTATACCGATTCCTAAAAAGAGGGTTCAAACACGTTTATTTTTCAGTTTTTTTTGCAACATTTCTCTCTCTAATGTTTTGTGAACCTGAAGATATGATAAATATATAAGTAACCATAAAACTTGATGATATTATACGCCGATTTAGATTGGAACAAACAGTGCTGGACACGGGACAGTGGAAGAACGGCTGACAAGGGCACTAAAGTAACATCCATTGGTTCATTGCTGAGATATGCACTATAAGCAGAAGCTTTGCGCAGATGAACCAAAACACAATGCCTGCGCAGAAAGAAAAGAAGTCATCGTGTCAAATGCGTCGGTAAAAGAGCCTGGCGCGTTTTTTACAGGTAACAGAATGAACCGTTATGCAGATGCGGCAAACTGGCCCAAGCATTTCCCTGTGCATGACTATATGCACTAATCTCACGCGTTTCTTGCTCTCTGTCCGTTCCCAAAATGGTGCGCCCTACGGGAATGAGCTGTTAGGCACGTGCTTTACAGTGTCTGAGCTAATTAAGTGACCAGGCGCAGATACGTCAAGCGAGTGTGCGTGCTCTCGTAACCATTCATTGAAGCACCACGTGGCTGGTTTGGCCGATGTAACAATAACGCCCACACATGGAAGGAATTTCGTATACTTCGTCATTTCGGCATTTGACGAAGTGCTTCCTATGCTTTTCTTCACAGTTTTTTTCTCCTTGTTCTCCAAGTTATTTTTATGGCACATCACTACAATGATGACTTATGGCCTTTCTCGGCGCAGACACTGTGTTTTTGTTGTTCTTCTGCGCATAGTGTCTCCTTTATATACCAGTGGTTGATACAGGAATGAATCTGAACGCAAAGGAACTACACTCAAGATGATAAGATGACCATAGCTGTGCTGTTCATTCCATAATGAACCGACGCACCCAGTCACCAAGGCATCTTAATCAGTGGTTGATAGCTCAGCGCCCTTGTATGCATTTTTCTCCATCTCATGTCCAGCGCTGTTTGTTCTCATGTTAACCATGTACCAAACAGCCCACCAGGTGCACTCCTGAGCTCCATCGATTTACACGTCCCAGACGGCTCCGGACGGCCCCGGACGTCGGAGCTGCATTCGTTTTTCTCGGGGACCAACTGGAAGCTCCGCCCACTGGTGCGGGATCACTCGGACGCATGTACGTTTTTCGCGTGCCTGGCGGCCTGCGGGCAGCCCGGGACCGCCCGAACAATTTCTTTCGGGCCGCTGGCAGACGACAACGCGGCGCGCATGCTGTGCGGCCATCTTAAGTTAGACACGGGAATTTTCGATGCACTCTTGCTCTCTCTTTGCTTTTCTGTCCACTTCTCGCATGTTTCTGGATTTCGCATTGTTAGCGCACCCAGTTTTTGTCATCGGTGTTTTGAGCCACGTCGAGCATGTGCGTATTCCCGAAGGTCGGGTAAACACGCGTTATACTCGCTAGGAGAAACAACGGTGGAACGACCGCGCTGGTCTACGATGCGCATGTGCTCGAGTAGTTCACTTACAGTAAGTTTCATCACAACAGAAATAGGTATAATTCACTATCTAACTGCTGTTTAGGTTGCAAATGAGTCAGTGTTGTGGCCTGTGTTTCAGCTATGGAGGAAGCAGACGGCATAGCCAGGCATAGCAGACGCCACAACGGATGCAGTCAGCATCAAGCGCGCAGATGGCCCAGGGCCGCTCGGGCTGGCTCGGGACTTTTAGATCACGTGCATGTGACGTAGCCGCGTGTGAGCCGAGGAGTCCGCGGGCCGTCTGCGAGTGATCCGGGACTTTGTAAATCGATGAAGCTCCCTGACGCAATTCGCAAATGCTGTCTTACTCTAATATGGCACAGCCGTCAACCTTTCACGGCATCTCTTTTTGTCCAATACTGACAGCATCTTGTCGACCGTGTGAAGTATCAATGCTGCCTCGCCGCCTGAGATTCATACGTCGAGCTGGTCCTTTGTGTCGTCTCGTCGTGGCTATCACGCTGCTAGCTGGCTTCAGTGCATTGCTCGTGTGGGCTCTTTCCACGAGCGATAACGGGCTACCTTCCCGGTTGTATCCGTCGACACGTGGAGGACGCTTGGCCCCGGAACGCCAACCTGTCGACGTTCGTGGTGATGATAAAGGTCAACGAAGGGCTGTCAAGGACAAACGCCGCAGATCGGCTAATAATTCAGCCGGCCGAAGGTGAGTAAATTCGAGTACAACATAGGAGCAAAGTACATGTCGTTTTGGCCCATAGTTCATATATTGGAAAAGCTGCTTAATTTTGGGAGGAAGTTGGAGGGGCATAAATACCGGTAGCGGTGCACCTTTAGAGGCAACGGGTAAAGTACTACTAATAGTAATACCTATAACGGCCCAAAGACATGATATATGATTACCAGAGATGCCGTATGCAGGGCTTCAGAGATTTCGATCATCCGCTGTTGTTTAACGATCGAGCATGGCATCGCACAGTATACTCGGGCATCCAGCATTTTGCCTACATAGAAATGCAGCCGCCATGACCAGGATCAAACTCATGGCATTTGGGTCAGCAGCAGAGCACAATAGCCGCTACACAAACGTGCTGGACGCAAGGATAAATAAGGCGCACATGCAGAACGCTTTAGCGATTTATATTGAATAATTTTTGCGGGTAATACATTTAGAAGTAAATTCAAAGAGTCCCGATTTTATGATGACATTTATCTAAGAAAAAAAAATGTTTGAATCCCTAAAAATGTCCGTAGGGTTCTGCGTTATCATCAACCAGAATTAGAGAGTTTTAGAATAGCGCACCGCGAGCCCTCGCGTTGTGGTCGCTGCCACTGCGCATGCGTCGTAACACAAGTCGCCGTTCGCGTTCAAGGCCCGCAGGCAGAAAATCGGAAATAGCGTGCGCTCCACGAGGCCCGCGAAGTGCTGTGTGTGCCTTCCGTGCATTTGGGTTTGCGGTCGGGCCGAAAGACCCTAGACTTTTCCCTCGGGGAAGCAAACGCCTTTCTAAAGCTCAAATGGCGCCCGCTATGACTGCAACACCCGCGGCGCCTGCCAACGTTTTTCTAAAACTCCCTATTAACGAGCTAACCTGGCCGCAAAACCGTTTTTAAAGGAGCCATGACACGGTCAACTAGCAATTTGTGGTTTTCAGCGAAAACTGGAGGGAGAGGGACTTTTATGCTTATACAGATAACAAAAGCGGGCCGTAAAGGAATATTGCAGTGCCCAACAAGCCCCATAGAAGTCGCCGGCTCTGAATTCCGCCCACAACCGGCTACCAACATTTTGCCATGGCGCCTGTGACGTCACGTGCAGCAAAGAGTGATGCCGTCGTTTTCTACCACAGTTTCAGCTGCGACAGATTGTTCAGTTTCAGTGCCAATCAGACGGAAGTTCGAATATATTGACTTCAAGCGCTGCTGACTACGGAAAAATCATGTTCGCCGAAATGCAGATGCTCGCACAGCCAGTTCCTTGGTATACGTTACCGCTAACGAGTGCACCGATGTTGCCAGACTGTCAGGTCGCTCGAATATTTATAAAATATTCAGTTATAAACTAAGTGTTTCGCCAAATGCACCAAAATATCGCCATGTCAGATTAGTTGTGATTGCTCAATAATCAACCCCGAATAAGGATTAACGCTAAAAGTATTAATCCCAGAAAATGGGGTGTCATGGCCCCTTTAACGAATTTTCCCCTACACTTGGGGAAAAATGTTGATTTCTTTCCAATCTTGCAGAGACTGATTTTATTTCGAGCGTGCCCTCTACCGCTATCGCAATCAAACGTCTACGTGGTCACTCATGGCCTATAGTTAAATAATTTCACGCGGCCACACGTCGCGCCCACGCATGGAACAGTTCGCCGCGGTGGATAAGTGATTAAGGTGCTCGGATGCTGATAAAAAGGTCTTGCGTTCGATTCCTGCTGCGGCGGTCGCATTTTCTACGGAGCGAAAAGGCTATTCGCGGCGAGATCGGGCGATAGGGGGCAGCATCGTCCCGCGAAGTGTAGATAGGCGATCGGCGGCGCGTATACAAATACATGCAGCGACGCTTCATTGCGTGCGGTATGAGCCTATTTTCGGTGAATAAAATGCGTTGACTACAGTTTACCGTTAATATCTACACTCTTCTCCACTGAATTGGTGCACGACGCCTATGCAAAGTGAACATTACCCGGGAGTAAAGCGCATTCTGCCTATCACATGGACGCTCGCACTGGGTGACTCGATCTCTTCACGCTTTCGCATTGAACCACGCCTTTTCTATGTTGTTTTTACGTGTTAGCTTGTGTTCCACCTGCTACGAACTGCTGTAGCGTGACTGAAATACTTATTTACATCTTTGTCATCTGCATTCTACAAAAAAAGAGATAAAGAAATACCGTAGAAAGCCCGCATATCTCTGCGATTCGTTCAGTATACCACCGTTCGCGCCTTATAGGCATATGATTTTTTTTTCTCGCATTCTGTTTGCCATGAAATGAGGGACAGTCGATGAGTCTAGTCGGGAATGCTATACAATGCGTTTACCACGTGTAAGCACATGTTTTTGCACCAGTGAGATTATAAAGAAATTTATGTTACGAGTTCAGCAGAAAGTTTTCATCGATGGATTACGTGCATGGCAGTGCTACAACAAAGGCATGTTTAATGAGACAAGCATTTTGTTCTCAGACAAAATATTACCACTGCGTTCTGTCGGCCACAAGCAGTGCCACACAAACGTTGAATCGAATGTAACAAAGATAAAATTTACAGTGAAATTATACGACATTATATATAAGCAGGCCATCCGAATTAACTTTCAACGTCTGGGCTCTTCAAAGCGTCCTTAACTCTAACCACACGGTTGCGCATGGTAACTCTTTTTCAAGTACAGTTTAAGTACCGATGTGTCACAGTTTATGTGACAATAATGTTTGTATGTAGTGGTACCACGGCCAGATAAACACAACTAAGGCTCCTCGCATGATCGATAAAGTACAGTGCCCGTACAGTTGTACACCTACTAACGGAGCGCATGTGCATGCCATAGAGCCTGTTTTTTTTCTTTTTTTTCTTAACCGAGTCGTTATAAAACGTTGCATTCACACAACATTTAATAGTCCTCACGTTTGGAAGGATGCCAAAAGTATTTTGCGATGTGCTTGAATCGGAAAGCGGCACCCACTCTTAAATAATTCTGGTGAATGGAGGGTACGACGACAATAAACAGCACTCTGGAAAGCTGCACTCGCCGATCTTAATACAATGCATTAGCAGCCAAGCAAGACCTAATGTTTTCGTTCGTCGTTTCAGGCATATGTATAGAAACAGTTATACACTCGCGCTGACATGACCGAACAAACCACTCTTTGAGAACGTGCATGACGTATACGCGCACATGGAAACGCGATGGGGCTAGCAGACGACGCAAAGACCAATCCACACTTCACCGTTTCGGCCGATTGCCGCCAGGCGGCAGTACTGCTCGGTATCGCGGCCAATAGATTCAGGTCCACGTTAAAGAAGCCCAGGTGGTCAGCATTTCCAGAGCTCTCCACCAGGTCGTTTCTATAAATCAAATCGCGCTTTCGGGACGTTAGACCCCATCAGTTATCATTGTTATTAAAGTATCACACTTGTTTCCAATAGGCAACTTTCACATTTGTTAAAGATAAACACATGTCATGACAGCCACTATGAGGAGGTCGTCGACGACCGGCACAGCGGCTTCGCGGCATGGTGGTTGAGCCACAAGCTGCTGCCGTGGTTCTTCACCAACGGTACCGAGTGGCCCCGACCATCCAGCAAGCTGTCGAGACTCGCCAACCTGTGGCCAGACCCGGAGTCGCCGCACGACGATCGCATCACATCGCAGCTCATGTACCTGCCACCTGGCTATCACGGATACCTGAACAGAACGAGTGAGAATGAGCGCTTTGTTAAAGGCCTAACACGACTCGCAAGTTGAAAAACCCGGTTCGTTGGCGTCCGCACGAATGGCACAAAAGGTCACGTGACACTCGAGTGAATGAATGCGAAGGTAATTACAGTGTGCCGAAGTGAGTTCATAGTGTATCAAAGTACACATCAAAGTTAATTGAAGTGAACTTCAAAAGTTGATTAAGATGTCGAGTAGTCAAGAAATGCACCGGTGTTATTTGCAGTGAATTACAGTGGTTAATGCGGATAAAGGAGCAAGTAATAGTGAGTACGTGGGTTAACATGTAGATAACGTGAATGAAGATGAATGTCAAAGTATGTTGCGCTTTGACATAACCATTTAAGGGTTAGATAAGGACCCCAGTGATTTTCGTGACAGCAGCTCTAACTCGAGAGATCCGGCAGGATTTCCGCCGTCACCCTGATGTCCATTTACCGTTTTAAGACTGTTGAGGTCACAATGGAGGTACGAGTGCGGGGCACGCTCTGGGTGCGAGGAAAAAAAGTGCGAGAGTCAGTGGATGTATAACATGGTGCCCTTGATGCTCGTTGTCGCTCAGACTCACACCCGCAACATCGCCTTTGTTGAAAAGTAGTGTTGCTGTACACATGAACTGTAACACTAAAGCGGCTAGTCAGCCCATGTCTTTCTGTTTCAGCTTGTCCCGCCATGGCGGCAGGTGCGCTATAGTCCACGTGACAGAAGGCACGATAAACGTGAACGTTATAAAACACTCGACTTGTTGGCACTGCTATCATTCCATGTAAATTCAGATCACGTGATACCACTTCTCCTAGGTTTTGTTTGCATACGGTATCAAGTAAGCAAGGAAGAAGTGGGGTCATAAATACTGGGTAAATACTAAATAACTTCATTGAGTGCGCATGGGTATGAGGAAAGCTCCGTGCAGTGTTTAACAAAAAAAAAATAAGAGCCGGTAAATTAATATGTTTCTTAGGTGTTCGATTAAGCTCCTTCAAGACAATATATCAGACCAGAGTTTTTTTTTCCTTTTTCACCAAACTGCTGGTGTTGACTGATGTCTACACAATATATCGTGATTTAGCAGTGCGAGCAATATGGAACCGTTTTCGATACGGTATGACGGTTATATCGATCCAACAAAGATTTAGCGGAGCGGGTTGTTTGATGCGCATACGGTGACGTGGTGCGAGATGATGTCTGTTGCTAATGCATGTGTTGAGTAAGATAGCTGCGTGCCAACCATGACGGAACAGTATTGGCGCACACTTAACGCGCAGTAAACTATCACTGTCAGAACACGCGATTATGCAACACAGCATGCTACACACTGCCACTGCGTATCTAGCACGATGATTTGATTGATTGATATGTCAAAACCGCCATATTCATGTGAAAGACGCCGTAGTAGAGGGTTCTGGAAATTTCGACCACCTGGCTTTCTTTAACGCTCACCCAAATCTGAATACACGGGCCTACAGCATTTTCGCCTCCGTCGAAAATGCAGCCGTTGCAGCCTGGATTCGAACCCACGACCTGCGGGTTAGCAGCCGATTACCTTAGCCACTAGACCACCACGGCGAGGCGTGTACCTGCACGAATAGACAACATCTGTCAGTACTCATTAGGTCGCGCTCAATATGAGTTCTAACTCGTTGCCTGTGGTTAAAGTGACCCGAAGCTCGAAAAATGACACCGACAGACTTTTTTTTTTGTCCATAAAGTAACACTCGCTGAGATAGTTTAGCTCAACTTTTTCTTTTTGTCAATGTACATGCTGATTTTCCGTGCTGGTGCCGTTTTGAGACCAGACAGCGCGTTGCAGCTCGTATTGAGTGTGACTGTACCTGCAACTGGGCATACGTTCCTTGGTATCAATGATCGAATATGCGGTCAGAACTAGAAGCGAGAAGTTTTGAATTCGGATAGAAAGTGGAGTTTTGAGGCAAAACTGAAAGTAAGAAAACGCGGCCAGAACGTGGTTGATCAAGGAGCGTCGAGCTCCAGATGAGTGAAGTCGGAAATTAGCGCTCGAAGTCGATCTGGCATTCGCAGCACGCTGACTTGCCGTTTATACCAGTCGCACTTATCAGTAACCGCCGTTTTTCTTCTGTAAGTTCAGATTAATCAGACCACTAAAAGGAAAACTTACGAAAGTGAAACACTTCATGAGGCACGGAACATAAGGTTCCTTATATGTAGTTATCGCATGCAAGTTTGGATGCATTGATAGTTCCTAAACAAACGAAATGCCCCTTCGAAGAAAATCGTCTTAAGCGCGAAGTGCACCGACAGTGCATGCTGGGAAGATGAACAAAGGGGGATAAGGAAGGAATGGTAGTTAGAATAAAGCCATTCGTTTTCTCATAGAAAGAAGGTCTTGGACAAAAAAACAAAAAAAAAGCGTCTTTAAAACAGCTTGACTAATTCACAGCGTTGTATGTAAAAAAAGAAAAAAAATGGGGGGGGGGTCGGAGCGGCAACAGCGTCACGGTAAACAAAAATGATAAATTGTCAGTTCAAAGGCGGAGACAATTTTACGGATGGGTATCAGTGCCGCTACATTTGGCTCTTAACCGCTGTGTTCTGCATCTTTAGCAGCTAGACGAACGGTGTTACGGTAGGATCATACTCGTGAGAGTGGTTGGGTCGGTGCGTACGATTTCTCATGACCTTATTTATTCACTCCGTAATATAACAAAATACAAAACACAGATTTGACAGCTCGATATGGCGTTGTCCAGTTGTACACAGTGTACTGCAACAAAGCACACATGCAGTAAACAAATTTACTTATAAAGAGCTCGAAAGTAGTAACACCTGTCCAAAAAAAAAGACTTATGTCATGTTCCAATGTTGAAGAGTATGTACATTGGTGCGCTCCCCATCACCTATGTGTGAGTGAATGTTTGTTTTTTTTTCTTTTTGTTGCAGAGGCGTCTTCTAGGGGTGGACCGATCCATGATCGCCACAAACCTGTTGATCATTCATTGGGTAAGCTAATCGATTTTACGTTGCACTTATCGGTTTCTTCGTCTTTCCCCGTTTCCAAAGAGTAAAACGATTCGTAGCTCACGCAGACATGTCGTGTTTAAAACGGGCTAGTAAGCTCACCAGTAAGAATGAGCTGGCTACCTGAGGACGACATGCTGCAGCAAACACTCGCTGCATGTTGAGGCGTGTGTCTGCTGCATCAGAGATTGAGAAACTACTCAGCTCATTGTAATGAAATGCCTGGATGTTTACCCTGCTATGCTCGGCGACAACTTTTCCTGACAGCACTGTTGAGGCTACAGAACCAAAGCGCATGCCTGCTGCCACGACAAAAAAAAGAAAAAAAGTAGTTAAAGGGGCTCTGCAACACTTTTTGAGCATGGTTAGAAAACACTGTCGATTGGTAAAAGAGGCTCCCGAGAACACGCGATCCGAATATTAAGGCGCAGCACTTGGCCTCTAATTCACTCCAAATTATCAAAGTCCGCTAAGAATTGATTTATCTTCGCTCGACATATCACGGAATAAGCCCAAAAATGACTCGTAGTAAGCCCATCTATCAGCCATTGGCTGATTTGAATATGGCACGCCCGGTCGTTACAGAGATTGCCGCGGGAGTCCGCTACTTGTCCACGCTTGTTAGGGTGCCTCGATGCGAGTGCCACACAGGCTCGTGACGCCACACAGTCTCATAAAGAGTGTGCTACACTCGCCGCCATGGCTACAGATGGCACTGAATGACACACCCACGTCTAAATTCACATAATACCCAATAAAGTGGCTGAGGAGATGGCCGCCGTGGTAGTTCAGAGGTAGAGCATCGAACGCGTTATTCGAAGGTCGCAGGTTCGGTTCCCGCCCACGGCAAGTCATCTTTTCACCCACTCGCTCTTTCTTCACATTTACTTTACAATTCGGTCTAATAACCTCCCTTATAGTTTCCTTGGTATTATTGTCTGTATATATATATATATATATATATATATATATATATATATATATATATATATATATATATATATATATATATATATATATATATATATATATATATATATGAGATCTAACAAACAGTATTGCCAAGGAATGTACAGGGGAAGTTATTAGAACCAATGAAATGTAAATAAGAAGAAGGAAAAGTGGGTGATAAAATAACCAGCCGTGAGCTGGAATCGAACCAACGATCTTCGAATAACGCGTTCGGTGCTCTAACCACTGATCTACCACAGCGGCCTTCCCTCCATCCACTTTTTTGGGTTTATATGTGAATTGAGAAGTAGGAGTGTCCGTCAGCGCCATCTATAAACCAAGCGACGAGTGTGAAACACTCTTTTATGCGCATGTTTGGCGTAACGTAGCACGTGAACTTATTACGAGCGGGCAGCTGATTAATAGTCACTCGTATACAACCTAATGACACCAAGTCTGCCAGTACGAGACCCTCGTTTAATGAAATAAGGGAAAGAAGTGTATACCTAGTCGAGAGTTCGACGGAATGCCGTCTGGTCAGGTAAAGGCATTGTTGAAAAAACAGGTCACTGACCAATGTCAAACAAAACAATGACGTTTCGGGACCCGTACGGATCCCTTGTTCACAATGGAATGACGGCTGAGCAACAGGTTCTTATGTAACGCTGAGCGCATGACGCAAAGTCCGGGAGTACACGTGGTTTAGTGTGCCAGATGATCTATCAATAGTAAAACAATCAATAGATCATTTGGCACACTAAACCACGTGTACTCCTGGACTTGGCGTCATGCGCTCAACGTTACATAAGAACCTGTTGCTCAGCCGTCATTCCATTGTGAACAAGGGATCCGTACGGGTCCCGAAACGTCATTGTTTTGTTTGACATTGGTCAGTGACCTGTTTTTTCAACAAGTGTATACCTAAGGGCTCGTTTTTCCGTGTTTTTGACACAATAATAATGAGATCTAACAGACAGTAATGCCAAGAAATGTACAGGGGAAGTTATTAGAACCAATGGAATGTAAATAATAAGAAAGAAAAGTGGGTGAAAAAATAACCAGCCGTGAGCAGGAATCGAACCTACGACCTTCGAATAATGCGTTCGATGCTCTAGCCACTGATCTACCACAGCGGCCTTCCCTTTATCCACTTTTTTGGGTGCGATTCCTGTTCGTAGGTTCTTGTCCATAGGAATCGCACGATACCTGTTCGTGCAATTCTTGTCCATAGGTTGCCATCCTGGCGACCTATGGACAAGTAAACACGGGAGGGTCGTAGCAGGGCTTAGGTCTCGAGACGTGGACAATTTGCTGGCCACGACGACGTTGGTCAGACGATGGTTCCAGTGGCTCAATGAGGTAATTCACTGGTGACGTTTTTTGTAGCACACGATATGGGCTGTGATACTTGGGGACCAACTTGGTAGAAAGGCCAGGTGTAGCAGAAGAGACATGCAGCCAGACGAGTGAACCTGGATCGTAGGAAGTAGTGTTATTTGATGCGTCATGGTGGTGCTTTTGACGTCCTTGGTCTTGGGTTGTGAGTGATCTTGCCAGTTGGCGGCATTCTTCAGCGTATGTAGCGGCTTGAGACAAAGTCGTGGACTCTGAGGAGTCAGGTTTGTACGAAAGAATGGTGTCCATAGTGGAAGAAGGTTCGCGTCCGTAAAGGAGGAAAAAACGAGAGAACCCAGTAGTGCTTTGAATGGCGGTATTACAGGCGAACGTGATAAACGGGAGCACTCGGTCCCAATTGGAGTGGTCTGACGAGATATACATACACAGCATGTCGCCAAGTGTGCGGTTGAAGCGCTCTGTCATTCCATTGGTCTGGGAATGATAGGCGCTTGTAGTGCGGTGAACGACGTGGCACTCACGCAGCAATGCTGTGATGACGTCTGACAAGAATACGCGACCACGATCGCTCAGTAACTCCCGAGGTGCTCCCTGACGTAATACGATGTTGTGAAGAACGAAAGTTGCAACGTCTTTTGCTGTAGACGAGGGAAGGGATGAAGTTTCTGCATACCACGTGAGATGGTCGACGGCAACTATGATCCAGTGGTTACCGTCAGCATTGTTGGGAAGGGGACCATAGATATCGATGCCGACGCGGTTGAATGGTCAGGATGGGCATTGTAAGGGTAACAAGGTACCGCTGGCGTGATAAGAGGGAGTTTTTCGTCTCTGGCACGTCGAGCAGGCCCGAACGTATTTTCGTATAAAAAGGTACATGCCACGCCAGTAATATCGGAGACGTATGCGAGAATAAGTCTTCAGGAAACCTGCGTGGCCCCGTTGAGGGTCGTCATGAAACGTGGAACAAATTTCGGGTTGGAGATGACGTGGGATCACGAGTAGCCATTGACGTCCACCGGGTGCGTAGTTGCGGCAGTACAGCACGTCGTCGCGAGTGGCGAAGTGCTCGACTTGCTGACGCAACGTGCGAGAAGGGGGGGGGGGGAAGCCGTCCGCCCGGCCAGGGTGTCTAGAATCGAAGCAACCCGAGGGTGCTTGCGTTGCTCAGATGGCATGTCGGCCATGGTGATGGCAGTGGCATCACAGGTTAGACTTTCGCAGCAGTCCGGGTCAGGGGGTAGGGGCGAACGGGATAGGGCGTCTGCGTCCGAATGTTTCCGTCCGGAGTGATAGGCCATGCGAATATTATATTCTTGGAGGCGTAATGCCCATCAGGCGAGGCGACCACTTGAATCCTTCAGTGGCGACAACCAGCAGAGGGCGTGGTGGCCAGTCATGACGTTAAAAGGGCGCCCGTACACGTGAGGTCGAAATTTCTCTATCGCCCAAATAACGGCGAGGCATTCCTTTTCAGTGACGGAATAGTTGATTTCGGCTTTGCAAAGAGTTCGGCTTGCGTAGGCAACCACGTACTCTTGGAAGCCGTCTTTCTGCTGTGCAAGAATAGCGCCTAGCCCGACACTACTAGCGTCGGTGTGGATCTCTGGGGGTGCCGATGGGTCGTAGTGTCGCAGATTAGGCGGCGACGTGAGGAGGCGGCGCAGTTCGTTGAAAGAATCGTCACAGGTGGCAGACCAGGCTGAAAGAGCTCTAGAGCCGGTGAGGAGCTTGGTCAAAGGAGTGATGATCGTCGCGAAATTGCGGACGAAGCGCCGGAAGTAAGAGCAAAGGCCTATGAAGCTTCGGAGCTCTTTCATGGTGGTCGGTTTGGATAACACTGAAACGGCTGTAAGTTTGGCAAGGTCAGGAAGAATGCCGTCTTTTGAAACCACGTGGCCAAGGATCGTAAGCTTTCGAGCGGCGAAATGGTACTTCTTCAAATTCAGTTGCAGCCCCGCGGCAGAAATACACGTGAGGACTTTCTCGAGGCGGGTTAAATGGGTTGAGAAGTCAGTTGAAAAGACGACAATGTCATGTAAATAACAAAGGCAAACGTTCCGTTTGAGGCCTCGAAGGATAGAGTCCATCATTCGCTCGAAAGTAGCTGGCGCGTTGCAGAGGCCGAAGGGCATGACTGTGAATTCGTAAAGCCCGTCGGGCGTGATGAAAGCTGTTTTTTCGCGATCGGCCTCTGCCATGGGTACCTGCCAGTATCCAGAGCGCAGATCTAAAGAAGAGAAAAATTCGGCTCCCTGTAGGCAGTCCAAGGCATCGTCAATGCGTGGCAGCGGATAGACATCCTTGCGCGTGATTCGGTTGAGACGTCGGTAGTCCACGCAAAACCTGATGGATCCGTCCTTCTTCTTCACCAGCACAACTGGAGAGGCCCAGGGACTGCGTGACGGTTCGATTATGCCACGTGTCAGCATGTCGTCAACCTTTTCATTGATGGCACGGCGTTCGGTAGTTGACACACGATATGGACGCGGCCGTAATGGCGTCTCTTGACCGGTATCTATACGGTGAACAACAGATGACGTTCCACCTAAGGAAGGCTGATTGTGTTCAAACGAGGCTCGAAAACGCTGTAGGAGCCTGATCAGCTGTTCCTGCTGCCCTGGCATGAGGTTGCAATCAATGGACTTGCGGAATCCATCCATAGGTTCATTAGCGTCAGTTGCAGGTGTAATGGCACAAGTCGGTAAAAATGGCTTGTCTGGATAGATCGGGTCTTCGAAAATACAATTTAAGGTCTTGAGGCTTCCCAGACACTCGCTGCGTAGCAGGATGTACGGACAAGCAGAAACGTTGCACGCATAAATTACCACCGAACCATTGGAAAAGTTGATGACGGCAAACGGGAGGACGATGGTTCGGTGTTTGCACACTAGCTATAGTTGGTTGGAACAGGAGCGTCGAGTTAGTGGCAGCAGGGGAAAACACAGGCACTAGGACGGCAGACAACGGCACGATGCGGACGTCAGCTGCGGCAAACACTTTCGAGGGACTGTGGTGGTCGATATCAAGGCACGGATTCCTCAACGTGAGTTCAGCACGAGCGCAGTCGACGAGGGCCTGATGGGTAGAAAGGAAATCCCATCCTAGTATGACGTCGGAAGATGAACGTGGGAGAACAACAAAGTTGACGGCGTACCAAACATCTTGAATAAAAACGCGTGCTGTGCACTGAGCTGTCGCCGCGATGAAATAAGACGTGGCAGTACGCAGAGCAAGATTCGTAAGGGGCGTTGTAACTTTTCTCAAATCGCACGCAGTTTTTCACTAATTACAGAAACGACGGCGCCTGTGTCGACAAGTGCACGTACAGCAACACCTTCTACTAGCACATCAATTTCGTTAGTCGGACAAAGAGGAGGTCTTAGAAAGTTCGACGACGACGCAGTTCTTGCCTCCGGAACTGCGGCTGTCAGTTTTCCTCTCGAGCGGGGCTCGTGCGCCGAAGCATCGGGGAGACAGATCGGCGACGGGGTGGTAATGACCGGAGAGAATCGAGAGGGCGTCGTGAGGACAATGAGTCGGTGATGGGAGAAGATGGTCGCTGGGGATTCTAGACAGCCTGGTAATTTGCATAATTCCCATGGTCTGGAGGCTGGAAGTTGCGACGGCGATAGTAGCGTGCTATATGTCCCACGAAACCGCATGCGAAACAGATGGGTCGATTATCTAAGGTGCGCCATGGGTTAACGACAGAAGGTGCAGGATGCGAAACGGGATGGGGTGCCTTTATGTAGGCAGCGTCGTAGGGTAGGAAGACCCGGTGCCCCGGTGTGCGCCAGAGACAGGTGGGGCTGGGGGTCTAGCAACGACGGCAGCGTAGGTCAGCGGCGTAGGGACAGATGGCGATGAAGGCAGTGCCTGCGTGACCTGTGTCTCAATGACCTGGGGTAGACGTGGATCTAACGAGGTCACTGGCACGGATGCTTCGTCCACAAGATAAAGCTGACGTGCAACTTCTTCACGAATGAATATCTTGATGGGGAGACGCGTGAGGCGCCCGGCAGGAGCAGTCGCTCATCGCGTCGGCTCCGTGTTTTCTGGATGTTTCGCGGCGGAAATCACCATATCCAGCGTATTTGTCGTCACGAATCGACACCACAAGTCATCGCGACCATCCTGACGAAAAATCAGGTGGGAGGACTTGCATTTGACCATTTTATGACCGTTTTTGTGTTCGCTGCGCCGGAAGAAGAGCCACCTGCATAGCGTTTGCCGTAGACACCGCCGTCACCGCTGCGACGCAGCTAGCGTCGTGAGGAACCACGAAGAATGTGGCACCGTTTTTTCTTCGCGGTGTGCCGACAAGACGCCGGGTGAAGACTTCGAGGGCTCGGCGCCCTACAGGTACGAGGTTCCGTTATCAAAGATTTGGCTAGTACGCGACCACTACGGTGGTTGGTAGCCATCGCCACGAGCCTTATGCTCGTCCAAGTGCGTTAAACCACATGAGTGATACTGCAGGACACAATGAAAAGCCTGGGGGCTTACAGGTGCGTCCAGGTATCATAAAGCCGGCACGTTTGCAAATTCACAACCGCGAAATGGCTCAAGCGAGCACAGCAGCATTGGAAGACGATGAAGCTGAGAGCAAGAAGCCTCGCTTAGAAGAGAATCCTCTCGACGATAAAACATCAACTTATCACCTAAGTGATGAAGAAGACATGGGCGAAGATGAACCATTTACGTTGGTTACTTATAAAAAGAAACGAGCAGAGGGTATCCCAGTCGTCTTTCGTCCAACAGCTGAAGGTGCTAGCTTCTGGAAAGTGAACCCCAATCGAGTGTCTGCTGAAGTAGTTTCCGCTGCTAAAGAAAAAGTGCAGTCATTCAGAACGACCAGAGATGGAAGCTTTAGTGTCAGCGTTGCTTCCTTAAGTTCAGCTAAGCGACTTCTGATGCTTTCAAATGTAGGTGGCCTGGAAGTTAAGCCTTTCATCCCAGAGTCATACACTCGGAACGTTGGGAAAGTAAAACATGTTCCTCTGCAGTATTCAGACGAACAACTCCTAGAGTACTTGAGAGATGCAGGGGTTATATCGGCGCGACGGCAAATAAAATACTACCGCCAGGAAGATGGAGGAGTAACGACGCGTCCACTTCACTCAGTGATCCTGACTTTTCGAGATGACCGCCCGATTCCAGGAAGAATCTACTTAGGATTCACCAGTCACCCAGTGGAAGAATATCTTGGTCCAGCACTTCGGTGCTATAACTGCCAGCGATTCGGACACATGGCGAAAAGTTGCCGTAACACACGGCGGTGTAATATCTGCTCAGAAGAACACCATCATAAGGAGTGCAAGTCTGTTCTTCAGCCTAAGTGTGCAAACTGTGCAGGTAATCACGCTTCCTCATATTCAGGCTGCCCACAAAGTAAAGCTGCTGCAAAAATGCGTCGGCATGAGCTCATCCATGGAAGAAAACCGCGCCCCAATGAACCGTCTCCAAACCTTGAGATTGTTCATCCTGTACGTGATCCACCTCAGCGGCCACCGCAACAACAGCCGACAAGCACGCAAAGAGAACCGCCAAGAGAGACGCCAAGAGCACACTCGAGAGACCACTCACGAGAAGTACCTTCAAGTAACCCAACCTACGCGTCAAAGCTACGAACGCCCACGGGACCTCTGCCAGAAAGTAGCAAAACCAACAGTGCCAGCGTTCGCCCCAACTACAACATCGAAACGCCACGTCATTCTCAACAGGCCTCAGAAAATCAACCATTCAATGGAGACCGTGCCTCTGCATCAGTCATGCAATTGATTCTGACAATGCTTTTCGCAGCACTTAAGGCAATCCTGTCTGCTCTACCGGAAGCAAACAACCTGCCAGAAGTAAAAGCCCTGCTGCCTCTGGAAGCACTACTGTGTCAACAGTCCGGGTCAAACCTGCGACAAGTAACATATGAATAAGCGCTACAAAGATGTCTCCATATACCAGTGGAATGCCAATGGTCTTCGAAGGAAGTGTGCTGACTTCCGTAAACTCCTTCTGCAGTATAATTTTCCAATACTTTGCATCCAAGAGGCAGGAATGAATGATGATTTCCGCCTCTCGAATTACGTGATATATAAGTCATCTCGTCGAAGTGGTCCTAGCAGAGTACATTTGTGCGTCAGAAAGGACCTACCTTCTCATCAAGTTAACTCAAGTGATTCGGACTTCCCGGAATTCGTCGCTTGCAAAGTATCCTTTGGTGAGCAGTGCTTTACAGTGATCAATTTTTACCTACAACCTTCAAGCCGCATTTCGGTGGAAGAACTAACAAAAATCTGCAACATTTCTAATTCATATACGTTTATATGCGGATACTTTAATGCGCACAACATAATCTGGGGTAGTGATCGATGTGATGCACGTGGGAACATTGTTGAGTGTGCCGCAGACAAATGCAATTTGACAATTTTAAATGACGGCTCCCCAACTTTTCTCCGAGGGCATAATTACTCTAGTTGCATCGATGTAACCTTGTGTTCCCAAGATCTAGTGAATGGTGTGGTATGGACAACGGATGTAGAAACACGTGGGAGTGACCATTTTCCCATTCTAATAAGTCACCCCTACTTGCGAAAAGACGACACCAGACGCTACAGCAAGCTGACGAACTGGAAAGCTTTTCGGCACAACCTAACAAACCAAAATAGTGAACTCACGACAGTTGAAAGGTTTACTGAATTTCTGCAAGATAATGCGAATAAAAGTACAAAGAAAGTCCCGATTCCAAAAGACTATGCTGCAGTCAATGGAGAGTATGAACATCTAAGAGCCATCAGACGACGTTCAGAAAGGGCATATCGACGCAGCGGAAGTTTAAAAGCATACAAAAATGCACAGAAAATCCACAGTTTAATGCGCAGATGACTAGAAAATTTAGGTAAACGACGCTGGCGTGATTTCTGTGGCACGCTCTCTCCCCACACACCTGTTCCAAGAATTTGGCTTGTAATTCGAGCACTTAGTGGCCCTGTATCACAGAGCTTCCCATTTCGTGCTCTTGCTGTAGCTTTGGACAAACCGGAAGCTGTGGTAGCAGATGAATTTTGTCAACTTATCAGTAGGCCCGCCGCATCACAATGTGCCTTATTTGATAATTCTGTCGCGTTAGCCAACCAGAAAATTAATGCTTGCTTTTGGGCCCAGCATCCTCAGCTAGACCCTGTATTTACGTTAAGGGAGCTGCATTGTGCTATAGCATCATGTCGTCAAAAATCGGCCTCTGGACCGGACGGCATTACATACAATATGCTAAAGAACCTTGGGCCCACAGGCACAACTACTCTCTTAGATATTTACAATAATCTATGGACGCAAGAAATTGTACCCGAGTCTTGGAAGTCTGCTCGCATCATTCCGATCTTAAAACCGGCTAAGACACCCTTGAACCTTGAATCCTTCCGTCCAATCAGTCTGACAAGCTGTTTATGTAAGGTAATAGAAAAAATGATTGATGTGCGACTTCAATGGTGGTGCAACAGAACTGGTGTATTCTCCAACTACTTGACAGGTTTTAGGAAACAGAGATGCACAATGGATGCAATACTGGACCTAGTAACGTATGTGGAGCATGAACGCGCCTGTGGTAGTTTGACGGTCGCAGTGTTCTTGGACATCAAAAGGGCATTTGACACAGTCAGTCACACTCATGTTCTGCTGAGTATGTCAAAACACGGACTGTCCGGCAGGTCTTTGCGGTGGGTATCCAAATTTTTATCAGGTCGTAAAATATTCATTCAGACGAGCGAAGGAAAAAGTGCAGAACACCACGTCAGACAGGGAGTGCCACAAGGAAGCGTACTCAGTCCTTTTATTTTCAACTGTGTTATGGCTGATTTAGCTAAAAGACTGCCTTCCAGGTTTAAATACTCCTTATATGCAGATGATGTGTGCATTTGGGCATCTGGCACGGACATACGGTTAATTCAGATTGCATTGCAAGACGGAATAAATATTATCAACAACTTTTTAAAAGAAAGAGGAATGATTCTATCGCACGCAAAGACAACTGTATTGCCCTTCACCCGTAAGAAGTTAAAGAACTTCAATCTCAATTTAGAAGAAGAACCACTAATGATTGTGACACAGCATCGATTTCTCGGAGTAATACTTGATAGGCAGCTATCATGGGCGCCTCACATACAGAAACTCGAAAACGAGGTGAATACGCTAGTGAATATACTCCGCAGAATTGCTGGGACATCATGGGGCGGATCTGTATCATCCATGCTCGCTGTTCACAATGCTTTAATACGACAAAAAGTTGCATATTCTGCAGCAGTGTTACACGGCCTTTCCCGCACTTCAGAGGAGCGACTTCAAAGACTATTAGCTAGGGGACTGCGCGTCTGCATAGGTGTTCCACGAACGACTTCCAGCAGCCTTGTCATAGCAGAGACTCGACAACCACCCTTTCCAGTCATGAGAACAATTGAAACATGCCGCCATTTTTTTCGCTTACAGACGCAACACAGGGACCACCCATTGGCGCTGGAGATTTTACTAAGAGATAAAAGCAATGCTCATAACGAAGTACAGAGTAATGTACATATATTACCCAGACATGAATTTTGGAACTCTGAAATGGACTATCCTCCATGGGTGCTTGTTATACCAAGCATTGAATTCTCAGTGGACGGCATTATTAGAAAGAGAGACATGTTCATCCAAGCTGCTCAACAACTAGCGCTTTATCAGATACACATGCGGTATCCAGGGTACATACATATTTACACAGATGGCTCAAGTACTACAACATCTTCAACATCGGCATTTATCATACCACAGCTCAATATTCAGGAATCATTTAAATTATGCCGCACGACGTCATCTACAACATCTGAGCTTTTCGCTACTCTGTATGCTCTAAAGTTTATAAACTCGGTAGCAGACGCTAGAAAATGGGTACTTTTCAGTGACTCACAGGCCGCATTAAGATCACTCTCCAGTACAAACAGGACAGTAATAAGTGATAGTACGACATACGAAACGCTGAAGGAGCTCACTAAAGCAAAGAAGGCGCAACATGAGATCAAATTTCAGTGGATACCTGGCCACTGCAACATTCCTGGAAACACAGCTGCCGATGAAGCAGCACGACAAGCACATTGTAAAGACGTTACTGTTTCTTTACCGATTTCGAAAAATGAATTGCGTAGTATTATAAAGAATACAACTTTCAGAATGAGCAAAACTGCTTGGTTTGACCAAAGTACAAAGAGCTGCGATTTATATCACATCGATCCATTTATTGAACTCAAAATTACGCTGGCATTAGATAGAAGGATGGAAACTCTAATTCACCGATTGAGGCTAGGCACCGCATACACAAAACATTTTTTGCACAGAATCGGCAGAGCTGAAACTCCCGAATGCGACTGTGGATTTATAGATGAAGACGTATGTCACCTTCTCATAGACTGTCCACATCATGACACGCCAAGACGCCGTCTTAAAAGCGAACTGTTCGCATTGGACCACAGACCATTTAGCATGAAAAACTTCTGGGCCCGTGGCCAACAGGAGTTTTACAGTCCCACGCTTTAAAAGCTTTAACACGTTTTTTACAAGACAGCGGGATTGCTGACAAGTATTAACAAAGAACAAGCTTTCATTTGTGACACATGTACTTATTATATACAGTATCATGTGACACCCATCACGTGTGTTTTGTGAAATGAATGACGTGTCGACTATTATGTACATACGAGCGAATGCATCTTTATAAGGACCAGACGTGTGCTTTGTTGTTTTGTTGTTGTGTTTTTGTGTTTGTTGTTTGTGTTTTGTTGTTTACAGAGACTTCTTACAATGACTTTCAAACATTTACTTACCATTGTGATATGTACGTATAAGTGTGTCTTTGCATATCTGTGCCTGAGTTTTCTATTTTCCATGCACTGCTCTGTATGTTTTGCTTCAAGATACGTGTTCAAGTTTCAATCAACGGCTAAGGAGTAGCCGGCGCCATAATGGTGCGCCAACATCACCTTATATATCATATCAATAAAAAAATATCTTGATGTGGGGCAGTAAGAGGGTGTGATCAGCAGTGACGTCGTGCACGAGGGCGGAAACTTCAGCCGTATCTTCAGCGGCCCTGCGCGTCGAGACACGCTGCTTACGCAACTCGTCGTACTCCTTACAGAGCTGGACAACATCGGTGACGGTCTGTGGATTCCTAGCGACGAGCATCTGGTAGGTATCGTCGTCAACTCCTTTGGTGATGTGCTTGATTTTGTTGCGTTCGGTTAGAGATTCATCGACGCACTTGCAAAGAGACAAGACATCTTCAATGTAACTTGTCAAGGTCTCGTCCCTGCGCTAGACTCGACTACGGAGACGCTGTTCGGCGCAAAGCCGGCGCACGGCGGGACGACCGAAGACCGTGGCGATGGTGGTATTGAAGGCGGACCAGTTGGTGATTTCGCCTTCGTGGTTCTTGAACCAGAGGCTGGCCACATCAGCGAGGTAAAAGCGCACGTTTGTGAGCTGGTCGCAGGCGTTCCACTTGTTGGAAGCGCTTACGATTTCATACTCGACGAGCCAGTCCTCGACGTCTTGTTCGTCGTTGCCGCGAAAAATTGGTCGGTCGCGTTGCCGAGGCACGCCAGTACAGTAGACTGTCGTTGGTAAGGCAGCTTGTGAAGGGCCAGGAGCAGTCATGGTGAACGGTGAGGGTAGCATCCGATAGCGAAGTTCCAGGTTGTTGGGAACCCCGGCTCCTCCACCACATAAAATATAGGTGTTGTACGTCGAGAAAGGTTCAGACGCAGCTTGGCAAAATGGGCTTTATCAGGCAGGTCTGGCTAATGGCGAGCGGCGTTCGCGACGTTCGCGAGCTACTACTACAGCCACCGATCATCATCGTCTTCTTCATTACCAGCAGAACGTCCGTTATTCAGATTCATTACTATATATATATATATATATATATATATATATATATATATATATATATATATATATATATATATATATATATATATATATATATATGGGTTATGACACAACAGAAGCGTGGTCAACACCAATGACAGATATATTTATTTGCCAACAGTATCGGGAGGGGTCCTCCCTTCGTCAAAGGATGAAGACCCCTTCCGAAATGCTGTAAATTACGAGGAGAGGAAGAGCGGTGGCGCCATGTCGTGCGAACTCCATCCATGCTTCTTTATCCTTTGGGAATTCATAATAGCGCAAACTAATTTATGTCTGTCATACTGGACACATGGGTAAGCTCACGTGTTCCTTAACTCGCTCAGCATCAAGCCTTAATCGCTCGCTACTCGGCCGCTGCGTCGAGAACGCGAGGGCTCCTGTAAATGGTGTAGCATTGCCTTTCCGAAACGCGCTTGTAGAGCAAGTGCGCTACTGTCACATTCGTGTAATTATAGTCTGTAAGCTCGATGCGACTACCAGTAACTCGCCTGCCAATGGAGCGTGTGTGCATACACTTTTTATTGTGTGTGTGAGTGAGGGGGGGGGTATTCGCCTTGCCACGTACTCGTTTGGGAAGCTCATGGATATCCGGAGAAAACGATGCTTGGAAAACTTTCCATCATTCAGCTGATAATATCTTCTGCTCCAGTATCTGGTCAAGGAAACTCCCAGAAGCCCTAATATATTTTCAAAGGCCCCATTTGTACTGCTACGATGCCTTATACCCGTCTTTTTCGGCGGTCAATTTACTTCGTTCGTGATTAATTCACTTTTAGATGCGGAGCATCTAATACTCGAGGCTTGTAGTGCGGCGCCGTCCGCAAGCTTCCTCCTCCTTCTTCCACCATCTGTGCATCCCTTCCTCCTCTACACACCGCGCGCGCTTCACTCCTCCACCATCTGTGCACCCTTCCTCCTCTACACACCCGAAGAAGATTAAAAAAACTGCTGGAGTGGAAATGATTGCGCAGATGTGAAGCCGTTCCTCTGGCAAGATGGTGGCTGTGGCGGCCATCTTACTAGGGGCATGATAAAGTGTCGCCATTCAGCGATCGAAACCGAAGCGTTTCCCTCGCACGCCCAACGACTTTAATGCAACCAACATTTTTGGGGCCTGATAGTGCTCCAAGTGCGTCTTAAAGTCACTAGTTTTCCGTAGTGAGCCTCTAATTGGAGGCAAAGTTCTTTGAAGATTCAGTCATCCATATTTGTTTCTGAGTGTTATTTCGTCGGGAACAACCATCCTTTAATATAGAACTACCGTAGTATTTACATAACGTATCAAAGCCACTTGATCTTTAAGCGGGCACTATCAGAAAAGAGCATGTTTCCGCCATCTTGGCAGTGGCAATAGGTGGCTTCACTTCTGCTGGCAAGGCATCGCAGGAGCTTCCACTCCAGCAACTTTTCTATAATTCTCCTTGTACACACCGCGTGCGCTTCTCCTCTTCACGAACATTCGCTAGCTGTATAATGTAGCGCGCATGCGCCGTCACGCTTCGAGAACATCGGCAGCTGACGCGCGCGCATGCGCCGTCGCGCTTCGAGAACATCGGCAGCTGACGCGCGCGCATGCGCCGTTGCGCTTCTCCCCCTTCTCGAACATTCGACAGCTGACAGTGCATGCGCCGTCGCGCTGTATATATACTCAAGGTCGGCGCTCGCTCGCTCAGTTGCCGCTCGTCGGTTGGTTTGTACAGCGCGTCGACGTCCAAGGTCGCGGTGAAATGAATTCCAACGAATCCACAAACACAATGATCGACGTCCCTTCGACCAGCGCCGCCCTTTCGCATACGTGTGTACGTGTTCACTCATTTAACACCCCCTCCTACAACCACGTTAACCAATTTAGCCATCGACCCAAGTAAGTCGCAATTTAACACCCCATTTCACAACCACGTTAACCAATTTAGCCATCGACCCAAGTAAGTCGCACTTTAACACCCCGTTAACCAACTATATGCTCCGCATCCTCCTCAGTGTTCCCCCGAGGGAAGCTGCGGGCAATTTTTTTGTTTTGTTTTTGCCTTAACCACTGTTTTGTGGGTGTACTTTGGTGGCGGTACACCAATGACGAGGTGCCGAAAGAATCTGCAATGACCATATGAGGATAATGGGGGGAGATAATGATAATTTTGGTCGCGGTTTGCGTATTATATATGACAGTACTCGGCCAAAGGCCGCCAAAGCGCTGATAGTGTGCGTGTGTGTGCCAGGACTCAAAGTGCATGACCAAAGGCTGGGAAGTTTTGATCCTTGGAGACTTAAACTTTCATATATCTGAACTGGATGGATACACGGACGCAAATGGTAGCCTCTTGATGCTGTTGGCGGACCGCCTACAACTGAATATTTCTAATCTTGATCCCAGATGTCAGGGAAAACACACATGGTGTGCTCGAGGCAGTGCAACATCTATTGACTATGTCCTCTTATCGCATAACCTAACTCGTCTCCTCAACTTCATCGATATATATTAAGAAGATTATAGCATTGGAAGCGAGCATAATCGTATTCAGATCGACTTCTCTCGTACCCAACACCTCAAACCGAAGCACCGCATGACATCTGAGGGTCAAACGCACCTTCCGGCTAAAGATATTGAAGCGGTGGCTGCAGAATTTTGAGGACAGTGAGCGGCGACAAGAGGCGTATGAGGAATACGTCCACATACTGCGCAGCATCATGCGACGGCACATGTCCCGCAACAAGAACCCCGTGCACCACTGGCGCAAACAGTGGTGGGACAAGGAAGGCGCTCAGGCGTCGCAGGCACGCCGAGAAGCAAACCAACCGTGCCCATCGCCGTGGGGTCCAGGCGAAAGACGCAGAAATGTGTAGTGACAAATGGCAGCACTACATCAAGCTGAAGCATGAAATGCAGGCCCTGGTTCAAATGAAGCTAGCCAATGCCAATAGAAAGATGTTGCAGGACCTGCGAGAGGAGGGAAAGTCAACGGCTGAAAAAGTCTGGAACTATGTTCACTCGCTTGACAGAAAGGAACAGCCGTAGCTCCAAATCATGGACAGCGAAACAGGAGAGCACGTTGTAGACCTTAAAGGGCATGTAACGACATATTTAGAGGCCCTGTATAGTCCTGCAAGTGCAAAGGACAGTCCTACAAGCAAAATTTGAAGTATGCCGACCAGTCCGCACCTTTCTGACACAAACTGGGCTTTCTCACACAGGAGTGTCGAACGGGCACTATCCCGCCTTCGGACGCACACAGCCACAGGTCTTGACGGCATACCAGCTAGCCTAATTAAGTGCCTAGGCTCAGACTGCAAAGAACAGCTGGCCAGTTTCTTCACCAACATTTTGGATGGCGAGGAGATGCAAAAAATGGCAACTCGGCAGAGTAGTGCTGATCCTTAAGAAAGGAGGCAATACAAGTCATCTAATTGACTACAGACCACTGAAGCTCACCTGCACGCTATGCAGAGCGTTGACGCAGGTGATAAAAGACTGCATCTCTGGGTGGGTGGAGTTCAAAGGTCTCTTCACATAACTACAGAATGGCTTCCTAAAGGCAGACGGTTGGAAAACAACCTCTTTGTGATTACGCAGTGTGCTGATATTGCCAGAAAATAAAACCGGGGACTGCTTTGCTGCTTCCTGGATGTCGAGAAAGCATATAACAATGTATTACATTCCAGTCTCTTTGACTGCCTGAGAGACCTGGGTCTTCCGGAAACATTACTGGCAAAAATTAAGCAGTACTGTGGTAACACAGTTACGACCTCCTTTGCGGGCGTCACCACAGAATTTGTGGAGGTTTTGAGGGGTCTCCGCCAGGTCTGCCCGCTATCGCCGGTACTATATTTATTGTATGTGTCCGGACTTGAGCGAGCTATAGAATGGTCTTCCCTTGGCTTCAGCCTAAAATATAGTATTACCGGTATAGACGAAATCACAAGATAACGGCACTAGCGTATGTAGCTGACATTGCTTTAATGACCGAAAACCATCGAGGCATGCAGGCCCTACTAAACATCTGTGCAGCAGAAGTCGAAAAGCTGGGGCTTCACTATAACGCCAAGAAGACGATTGTATTACAGCTAGTGGGTGAGACACTGGGCAACGAAACCCTGACACTGTCTGGACAGGCGCTGGGGGTTGCTTCATCATACAAGTACCTCAGAGTGACGCTGTGTGCAGGAGGCGACATTTGTAGGGAACGCGAGGAAAGAGTCAGACGGATGGCCCTACGGATACAGTGTGTCCTCTGGTGCAGAAAGCATATGGGAATTCAACAGATATATCCTGGTTCGCGACATGTGGAAGCTCGTGCATGTGCCGGCACTGAATTTCTGTAACGCCGTTATCTGCCTATCTTATGCGACCAGGGAATCGCTGGAACGACGGCAGTGAGAGATTGGCCGCACTGCTTTGGGATCGCATAGGGCAGTAGCTATTGAGGCTGTTGAAAGACACCTCGGGTGGTCCACCTTCGAGGCCCATGAGGCGGCAAGCAAACTGACCTACCGTGGCCGCTTGCCTTCTCTGCTGAAAAAGCGAATCGCCCGACAGGTCTTTGACTACCGCTCATCGACGTGTACGCGCAGCAACTGGAGAAACCGCATATACCGCCTTTAGAAGAAATATGGCTCATTCACGGCACCTATACGGGCGGACACATGGCAGAAATATGTGAAGGATGTGCACGACCGTGTCCTGGAGAAGGAAGAGGAACTGTGGCTGCAGGAAAGGGGGGGGGCGAGAGCTCTATTACCTTATAATGACAACACAATTAAGCGGACTATTTGCCTGGTGTACATATATGACAATAGCCTTGGAAGCAGCCTGCTATTCGAGGCGTGAGCTGGGGCCCTGCGTACCTTGGAGTGCCAGCAGTCTATAGATAGTGAGCAGCGGGATGTGTTGTGTACAGTGTGAGTGTGCGGACGAAACAATCGAACAGACTGTGGTGTAGTGCAAGGAAATTGAACCCCAATGTAGAGGAGACAATCCGTTGCATGTCGCACAGTGTGTTTCGAGGGTGAACGTGGGGAGATGAACAGAGGACTGGTGGAGCGCGCTAGGCGGCGCTTGGAAAGATGGAGAATGTTATCTCTTCAGTGGGTCGCGAAGTAAACAGACCCCTCCCTCCCTCCTTTCTCCTTTTCTTCTTCTTCATCAGAGTAGGTCGTACCTCGCATCCTCCTTAATTGTTTATTTATCTCCTTTTTTCTTTTTCTCTTAGCTTGGAGTTTTATACTTTTTATTTTTATTGCCAAGCTGCCAAACACGCGGTGACTTGTTATAAATGGAACAGTACTACATCATCATCATCATCATTAAATGATGGTGCTGGCTGGACTCGCGGGTGTGTGTTGTGTGTGCGTGTGTCGTGTTTCGCGATGTGTCTTCTCACCGTATATCAACAAATAATGCGCTACGCGGGCAAGTGAACGTGTGAGTGGTATGTAGGGGATTTTCGGGTGGATGTTCATGTGTGATGGCAATGTTACGTCGCGCGAAACGAGCGCCCGTGAGGTTTAGGCCTACCACGCTGGGATCGTCTTAGTCGACTGCGAGCATCAGTGTTTCCAACTGCTGACGGGGGGTGGCGCAAGGCTACTCGCTGGCACCGCTGCGATGGCAAAAGGGCGACAAGAAAGCAATGCAAATACCGAGGATGAAATTTCTGTGAAGTGCAACAGCTGTGGCAGATGGGTATTTAGGGATGAAACAACTTTCCTGGATCTTACTGCAGCCAAGGAGGCGTATTTCAAGTGTACGTTATGCCAAACGATTGAGGACATAGAGGAGCGGCTTACCTATTGCCACAGACACGCACGTGAAACAAAACGGGCCAGAATAAAAACACTGCAGAACACTGTCCAGGCTATACTGAACAGCTACAACACCTTCAACAGCAGCTACCACCACCGCTCCGCTCCCCTTCAGATGTGGAAGATTCTCCTCATACACATCAGCTGGTACAAGCACCGGATGAGCATGAAATGGAAACGGCACCTGCCGAGGTCCTCCTGGACTCTTCTACTACTGCTCGTGAGGTACATACTATGGAGGCCAAAATTGAGTGCGGCCCCTCAAGTGTAGAGGACACACGTAGAGAACAGGCAGACATAACCCCGCTGACCACAAAAGGGAAATCGGTGACCCCACCATCGGAACACGAAGTGCAGCGACCCCCTTCCCCGTACCATGCCCCCAGGAGCAAACAGACACCAATGAATAACTTTAACACTTTGCAGCAGCATAATATGGGCCTTGGACTAGCCAGCTCCACGACACCGTGAGACATCAAAACGAAAAAAACGCCACCCGCCTGACCAGCACCCTACTCAGACGGGCAATAGATGGGTACTCACGGACCACAGCCCTCCAAGAGAAGTGATCATTGCGGGTGATGGAAACGTGGAGGCGCTCATATCCGTCCAAGAGTCTGTTGATGTTCCCAACGCCTTGGACTTGTTGTTTGGACTTGTTGTTTGGAAGAAAGTCCTCAACTGAAAAGGTGTTTCAATATGTTGTCGTCTACGAGCGAAAAGCCGCAACCCATACGACATGTTGAAGTGGTGAACATTTTGAAGAAAAACCCCGGACAAATTGTTCAAATACTCAACAGCAAATTGAAAAACAGTGTAGCCTCACTGGCTGTATGCTCGACTCCAGAAGTCACCACAAAAGGCGCGGAGGTGCCCGCTGCAATCCGCCTAGTCAATATTCAGCTGCAGAAATGATGCAAACGCGCTCACCACAGGGTTTCTTGACCTACGCACAAGGTGGAACGCTCAAAAGATGAATAAAAATGGGACATACTACAGTCCCGAAGAAGTGGAGTTTGTAGCCGATAAGATCAGCGCCGAGGCCCAGGTTTCTTTAGGCCGTCGACCTTGTCACACCTAACCACTCCCCAAGGTAAAAAAAGTCCCTGGAGGGCAGATGCCAGCGGGCCTACCCAAAGGAACGCAACAAGTCGGACACACCAACCACCCAGCAGCGAACTCCACCACCACCAACCCAAGTCGAGACACCACCACCATCACCGCAACAACAAGTGATGACAGCCCCGCCACCCGGGATACACCCTCCAGTAGTGCTCCCATGGGGCACCCAACCTGTCCCGCCCACCATGTACCACTCAGTCGGGGAGCTGGTCAAGCACTACCTGGTGCTTGCCACGCGCGTGCCCCACTGAGGCGCAGACATCATCCGTGCCACCGCCCTTGTATACCAAGCAGGTTGAGGAACCACGGTGGGGTTCCTCAACCTCCATGGGGCAAGGAACACCCAAACATGGGAAGATCTGCACAGGACTATAAGATCCGAGGACATTAGCCTGTTTGCAGTTGCGGAAACCTGTCTCCGGGACTTGGAGGAGTCGCCTACACACCTCGACTGGCAATGGGCTTGCAATAACTGATCCGCCGGATATCGAAAAGGTGGAGGTGTGGGTGTGCTATGGCGAAGTGGTACGACATGGACATGGCTACCGTGGAAGTGCCAAGAACACATGTGGATCACTGGTGAAATTCTGAACATCCCCGTTCGCATCGGAGTTGTGTACTTAGGTGTGACTCGAAGACTGGATGACGCCAGTTGTCAAAGATTACAGTGCATCAGGGACGATGTGGCGAGCTAGGGAACGGGCGAGAGAGGTGCTCCTGATGGGGGGACTTCAATGGTCACGAACAGCCTCTCGATGGACACGAGAACGCAAACGGGTCTCTCATGCCTCAATGGGCAGGAGACCCGTTTATCCTTCAAGGTGGCCAACTTGCGCAGTGAATGTGATGGTGTTTTTACATGGTACGCGAGGAACAGCAAGTCTACGTAGCATTGACTACGTCCTGATAGCACATAAGCTATCCGTGCATACATCTCAGGGACACGTGGGTGAGGCTGGTGACCACAGTCTGGGGAGCGACCATATTCACCTAAAAATATCGTTCTTGACATCCGCATTCCGACAACGTAGCCAAACAGCGCCAATGGATAACACCCAAAAGTACCTACCGGCGACTGCGTACGAGACTGTTCCGCAACAATTTGAAAAAAAAGCACAGTCCATTCGTCTCTGGTCCCGTGCGACGACTATATCTCGGACCTCTGTCGTATTATGCAAAAGCATGAAGTCCTTCAGAAGAGCGGGAAAAGACGATGACACATGACCTGGTGGGACAATGTAATGAAGAGGGCTCTCGAAGAATGATGGGCCGAAAAAAGAGCTCACCAGAGAGCTGTCAAATTCCTCAGTCCCACAGAAACATAACAGAGCTGGGTCGATTACATCAACTGCAAAAGGGGATGCAACAGATTGTTCAGCAAAAAATCACGGCGAACAATCAACCAGTTCTGTAGTCGCTGATGATATCCGGGAGAAACGGCATGGGCAAATTTTGGTAATACATGGCATCACTCGACCGCAAGGCGCCCGTGCGTGAACTGCGGGATGAGAACACGATAGAAAAGGTCGAGGATATATTGCGCATCATCTCACCACCCACATTCGAGGGATATACGACAGTGCTCAACCTCATGACTCGCCCTCTACTCCCGCAACATACCGGACCGCCAATCGCAAAGATAGCCTGTAGAAAGTGACGTGACTGCCCACCGATCGCGCCGTTTCAAAAATTAGCTCCAAGACAGCAAAGGGCTTGGAAGGCATTCCGGCAGGGTTCGTGAAGTGCCTTGGCGAAAGAGCCCGTGTACACCTGGCGACAATCTTCACGGGCATCATTCAGGGGTACTCGATACCAGCTGCCTGGCTCCCAAGTCGTGTGTGTCTGGTGCCGAAACGAGGAAGAGATGCCAGCTTCTTCAGCGACCACAGACCTATCACAGTAACCAGCGTTATGTACAGGGTATTCACCCAGGTAAAGAAACGCTGGATGAACGGATGGGGCAGAGGCGAATGGGCTCCTCTCTGAGCATCAAAATGGCTTCAGGAAAAGACGCCGCCTGTATGACAACCTGTTCATCCTCACACAGTTCATTGAGATTGCTAAAAAGGAGTCCCGGGATTTGGCAGCTCGATTTTAGATCTGGCAAAAACATACCATAGCGTTCCACACGATCTACTGCTCTGTCGCATGCAGAATATCGGCATGCCACCAACCTGTATCTACCTCCTGCAGTGCCTCTACAGCGACAACATGGGGCTTGCGGCTTTTTGCCAAACCAGTACGGAGCCAGTGTCGGCTCGCCGAGGCCTTAAACAAGTGTGTCCGCTCTCCCCGCTATTGTACATGCTATACACTGCGGGGCTAAAGCGGGACCTCATTGAATCGGGCCTTGCTTTTTCGCTACGGTTCCAGTATGCTGGGTCACAACAGGTCTGGACACTATTGGAAGTGGTCTTCGCGGATGACCTGGTGCTCTTAGCGGAAAACACCGATCAGCTGCAGAACCTCATACATGTCCGCCCACCACCTGTTGTTACTGAAACTGATGTTCAATGCGAAAAAAAATCGTCGGTGCTTCGTTTTTCTGGGCCATTTCTGGGCCAGCGGATGAACGCGAGCTGGTGCTACCGAACAGCCAGCCGATCTTTCGCAACGCTGAGTAACGCTACCTCGGAGTGACACTTAGCGATGGAGAGTGCTGTGCCGTCCACGAGGCCAAGATGAGGCAGTCGACACAACGAACGATCGGCACCCTACCGAAGTGCTGCCTGTGGTGTTTCAATGGGTACGTGATTGTAAGCGAGCTCTGGAAGGCGGTACATCCACCTTGCGTCAATTTCGCGATGGCTATCCTTTGCCTATCGATGAGCATCCGCGAATGGCTTGAGCGGATGGCACTCGGCTGTCATGGAAGAGTGGCCACGGAAGCAGTCTATGATGACCTCGGCTGGTCATCGTTCGAAGTCAGGGAGGCGTGCAGCTAATAGCGTTTGAGGTCCGCCTCTGGCGTCTGAGCGACTCGCGATGGGCTAGGCGCATTTTTCGGTAACTCCCCCTCAAGGGTATTCGGACACAGGGGTTCGCCGGCTGCGCGGAAAATTCTACTTCTACGGTGAAACAAACAGTGGCTCGCCCGAGGGCCTCCCAGCACGTTCGGTGCGCACTCAAGTCAGAGAGGGGGAAAACGCCCAATGACGATCAGGAGTGCTGTGTAAGTCCACCCTTCGGGTGTATGGCGGACACAAGGCACAATCAGCCAGGGAAAGCCTCTACGACAACATTGTAGGCACTGCCTTGCTGTTCAAAGCGCATGCAGGGGCGTTGCGTACACTCGCTTACCATCGCCGCTACGATCAGGACCCGCAGGTCCAAGCTGCCATCTGTTGCTGCTGCGCTGAAATGAGCGAGACGGCTGAACACTTGATACTGGATTGTGCCCGTCTTTCTCCACAGCCTGCAGAGGGCACCACTCTGTCACAAGCGCTCGGATTCGCAGCAGAAGATCACGACGCCAACGACGCCTCTGCCGTGGGGGGAGGGGGTGATGTAAAATTTAGTGAAAAGAAGATAAAAGTGAGCCCGTAACTGTCCCTCAGGGGGAGGACACCTCCACAGTAGCTAACGAGAGATGGGGCTAAGGAGGGATTAGAAGGATACAGAGGATCAAAAGGTATAAAGATAGAGAGAGTGGTAGGGACAGAGAGACCCTTACACGGAAGTAAGGGAAGATAGGAAAGATCGACAAGGTTGCAGGAGTCCGAGGACGGGGCACCACTCAGCGGAAGGTCTTGTCGGCGTCAGGAGATGGAGTAGGGCGAGCCAATTGGCCTGAGCTGCGCTGTCATCGGAGATCGTGGGGGCACAACCGGTCGGCACGGAATCCAGCGAGCGAGTCTCACACTGCCGTGTCGACAACAAAAGCTCGTTTACAAGTGTGGTGGAGGGCTATGGTGAAATGGGGACTGACAGGGCAGACACGGCAGTCTCGAGTGTCAAAACACATATCTGACAACTGTGTGCCCCGCTGTCTGTTGCAAGACTTCCTGTCTCTCGTTTCTTTTTCTTTTTTTAAACCACCTTGGTCAGTATTGAAGCGTCTTGATTTCTATGCATGGAGGCTATGGGGAGTTTCGCAACTCGTGTGATTGAATAGCGATGTTGTAGCTATGGGTGGGAACAGGAACTGTTGTTGACTTCAGTACAGTTTGTTGCGACCTGGTTTAGAGCTATCGATGAGCTGCGTGCTGCATCAGGTCGCCGATCACCGAGTTGTCACTGCGCGAGCAAGGAGTATTGGTGGGCGTATACGAAAGGAGCGCGGGAATTGTTTTTCGAAATGTAGGCTCTGGACGGCGCGCAGCTCTGTAATATTCAGAAAACGTGATCGCTGCGGTCTACTCTACAAATTACCGAGCTCGTTTTGAGGGCTTACAAAAAAAGATGGAGCGTGTTCACTGGCCCTTTAAAAAGTGAGTAAAGTACAAGCCGGTCCGACCCGAGACCACCACCCACCTTTAACCCGGGCCCAGCCCACGGAGCTTCAGGCCTGAGCCCGTACCATTTATATATATATATATATATATATATATATATATATATATATATATATATATATATATATATATATATATATATATATATATATATATAGAGAGAGAGAGAGAGAGAGAGAGAGAGGGAGAGAGAGAGAGAGAGAGAGACGTATAGCTACCGGCATCAGTTGGTTCATACAAGATCGCCTTCTGTCTTTGAAATGTTGTTGTTGGCCTTCACTGGCGGCGGAGACGATCGCAATATTTATTTCTGTGTACTCTGGCTCGTCGATGCTTCAGGGACTTTGAAATTAATCTATTTCAGATGCGAAGCAGCTCTTTGACTAGCCTGTGTAGCGCTGTGCCGGCGCACACCCCCCACTGCGCATGGTCGCCTCTCGTGCCGGCCGAGGAAAACACCCGCAAAACTGTCGCTCCCCTCCCACACCCTCGCCCCGCAAGGCCTACGCTAGCCGCTTCTGCTAGCAGAAAAAAATGGCCCCGTATCTGCATGTTTCACTGCAAATGTCATCGAAACACGATAGTCTTGTGTCTGGAGAGAGTGAACAAAATGTTTATTACATGTTCTGCGCGAGAATATCGGAGAGTGGTATTCAGGAGGCTCTGCGTTAGAGTGCCGTGATGCGTGCAGCGGAGGCGAGCGAGCGCATCGAGGCACGTGAGACATGAGCGTTGATTGATATGTGGGGTTTAACGTCCCAAAGCCACCATATGATTATGAGACGCCGTAGTGGAGGGCTCCGGAAATTTCGACCACCTGGGGTTCTTTAACGTGCACCCAAGTCTGAGCACACGGGCCTACAAGATGTCTGCCTTCGTCGGAAATGCAGCCGCCACAGCCTGGATTCGAACCCGCGACCTGCGGGTCATCAGCCGAGTACTTTAGCCACTAGACCCCCGCGGTGGGGCAGACATGAGAGTTGTCTGGCAGTTATGAAAACAAAAGATGACGTGCGCGCTCGTCTCGAAGGCGATAAGGTGTAGAACGCAAAGTGACGGGTAGGTGCCACCACCATGTCGTCCTTAGCTAGTCTTAGCAAAGCGTTGGAAACAGTTGCTTTTTCATTGCCAGCGCAGGCTGATAAACGCTACGGCCCTTACAATTATGTATGCAATACTTAGTATAAAGAAACACACCGCAAAAGATTAGCGTGTTATTATCACTCAAATGTGCGCAATAAATGCTTTTTATTGACAATCGTACAAGTTAGAACGCGGAAACATGAGCAATATTGGTGGGTGCTCCCGATGGGGTTGCATTCAATTGTAGCCTTTTCGAGTGTCGTCACGGCGGCCAGACAAATAGAAAGGTAGACAAACCAAAATTTTTGCGTCGAAGTAGACGGTTATAGTTTACCGTTAGCGTGACAGCGGAGGTAAGGCAATGAAGTTACCGAGCAAGCGTTCGTTGTGAACAAGGAGGATTTTAAAAAATTGGAAGCATATCCACGGAGTGAATCAGTAGCTGTTTTTCCGATACTCTCCCTGTAACTTCCAGTGTTCCTCAGGGCAGCGTGCTGGGACCCGTACTCTTTTTAATTTATATCAATGATATTTCTGACGTTATCGACGCATCGTCGATTGGTTTAAAGTTGTTTGCGGACGACTGTGTACTCTTTAAACGAATTTCATCCTCAAGTGACCAAAGTAACCTGCAATGTAACCTTGATGCTGTCTCTGAATGGTGTGAAAAATGGTCCATGGAACTGAACTGTGACAAATCTGTATTGCTCCAGGTAACTAACAAAAAAAATGCATTCACGTCCTCCTACAGGCTCAATAACCACACGCTGAAACAAGTAGACGAATATAAATATCTAGGAGTTACTATAACAAGCCGACTAACTTGGTCCAGTCACATTAACAAAATTCGCGCATCGGCCTCCAGAAAACTCGGGTTCCTCAGGCACAAACTAAAAGCCGCTCCTCCACGTGTTAAATTGCTAGCTTATAATTCCGTTGTTAGGCCGCAACTCGAGTACGCAAGCACAGCATGGGACCCATTTCTTAAAAAGACATCCACAAATTAGAAATGGTGCAAAGAAAGGCAGTCCGGTTCATCTTTAACAGCTATCATAGCCGATTTTCTCCATCGCTTCTCATGGAAAACAACAATATAATGACCCTGGAACACAGGAGGCAGGTTGCGCGTCTAAGATTTCTGTTTTTGCTTAATTCCCAACAATTCAATATTAATCCAGGACTTTATATTCAGCCCCGCTTATCTCGTTCAACTCGAAGCACCCATGAGCACAATCTAACTCCAATTTTTGCACGCACTAATCTTTTTAAGCACTCCTTCTTTCCCCGCACAATCGAGCAGTGGAATAGATTGCCTGTTGATGTGTTTTCGGCGCGTAATGTGTCGGATTTTGAAAAGCGTGTACTTTCTGCAATACTTTAAACATTCACTGTGCCGCTATGTTTCTTTGTGTACTGCTATCTATCTTTTATTTTTCTTCACACTTGTTGGACTGTTTTCAGAATTGTGTACCAATTTACCATGCGGATTGATGCTTTCTATGTAATTAATCCTTGCCCACCTCCTTGGTCTTCGGACTGCAGTATGTCTTAAAAAATAAATAAATAAATGAATGATGGAGGGTGGGGCAAAGCATTCGTCCGTCCATTCGTCCATCCACGCGTCCGTGCGTGCGTCTGTTCGTGCGTCTATCCCTGCGTCCATGCATCTCTCTGTGTATCCGTTCGTCCATCTATTCAACACTCCAAGTACCACCATCTCGCATCTGTTCAGCATATATTTCTGATATAGAAGCACCGCCATACAGCGGACATTCCAAGGAATGAATGAGAGGAGGCACACGAACACTTTCTGACGGCTTGCGCTTCGGGTCTACTTCCCACCTTTAACCACCTCGAGTTCATGGTATATACTAGTTCACTGTATTCATAGCAACGCTCGCTAAACCTTTCTAAAACTCTTTCACATACTCTGGGGATGTGACGCAGACAGCGCGGACGGTCCGGTGTTACCGCCGCAAGTAGAACAGCGTGTGGGGTCTACGGACCCAGAAGACCAGCGAAGGGCCGTCCGGCAGCTCGAGGTCGCACTGGCGCTGCAAAGGCGAAAGGGGGACACCCTCAGTAACCCGAGCGGCGCCGGGGCACGAAGGCCTTGAGGTCTAGGCCCGCGTGACATTAGGACTTCTAGTGTAACGTGAGATAGGGTGAACCCCACGCCCTGCGCGGCCGGAGGGAATCCCGCATGCTGGAACCCAATAAAGTTTATTCTCTCTCTCTCTCTAAAACCAAGGAGGTTACTCCCAGCGAGTATAACGTAGCAACCTTTTCCTGTCAGATAGTGCTCAATGTACATGCCAATGGCTGCTAATGGGAAATAAGAGACAGGAGAATTCGGCTTTTACTTTTTTACGGCTTGCGCTTCGTATCTACTTCCCACCTTTCACCACCTCGATGTCATTCATGGTATATACTAGTTCATTGTATTCATGGCACTGCGGCTCAACGATCGCTAAACATTTCTAAAACCAAGGAGGTTACGCCCAGCGAGTATAACGTAGCATACCTTTCTTGTCAGATAGTGCTCAATGTACATGCCAATGGCTGCTAATGGGGATCGCAGCGTGTGCTTTAACTAAAAGCCGAATGTTCCTGTTTCTCATTCTTCATTAGCAGCCATTGGAATGTACATTGAACACTATTTTTCATTGTTCAACAACGCACAGAAGAAATCTCTCACCGGCACCACCTTGAAGGTAAAAATGTTATACTTGTTACATACTACAACGGCTATGAGGGACGAACAGGTGTCGTTATAAGGAGCTTCGCCCCTAAAGAAATTGCAGGAGTGGAAGCTCCCGCTATGCCTTGCCAGCAGAAGTGAAGCCATCTTTTGCCACTGCCAAGATGGCAGGAACATGCTCTCTTCTAATAGTGCCCACTTAGAGATCAAGTTGCTTTGATATGTTAGTGTTAATTCTACGTTAGTTCTATATTAAAAGACAGTTGTTCCCGACGAGATAACACACAACAACTTGTATAGGTGACTGAATTTCCCGAGTACTTTGCCTCCAATCGAAGGCTCACTAAGGAAAACTAGTAACATTAAGACGCACTTTGAGCACTAAGTCAAAGGAATCGTCTAGATAATTTCTCCAGGCAGGACGCAGCAACGCTAGTGTCGGCACACGCCTGGCGCCTCCAGCGATTCCTCTGGGCAGACACTAGTCAACAGTATGGGCCTCTGTACAAGATTGATTCATCGTGTGACTTCATGCCGCGAAATCTCAACAGGCAAGATGAAACGTGTTTACACTGGATCCGATTAAACGTTGCATATACGAACTACTTCAGGAACAAAATTGGACTGTCTGACTCAGTAAGTTTGTGCCCAATGTAACGTCGTTGAAGACATCAATCATGTCCTCGGTGAGTGTATGAAATACGCATCAGAGAGACAGTCTCAAAAGATGGGCTTAAAAATGCAACAGGACTCAAATTTGGAGTTAAAAAATATTCCAGGCCTTTGGCAGAATACCTCCAGTGTGTTAGACTCCACAAAAGTGCCACTGACGTTCTTGCGGGCCACAGGCTTGAACGAAACGTCGCAAATAGTGAATTGCGTGCGAGTGACTTAATGTGTTATGATGACTATTATGCGTGTATGTAACTGTAAGTGTGGTGTGTTTATCGTTGTATATATCACTGTCATCACCCGGCGACTGGAGTAGCCTGTCAGGTGAAAAACCAGGCAAACCTCGCCAGCTTCCCATTAAAATAATTCTCTCTCTCTATGTGACCCGAAAAAGTTTCCACATTACACTCGTTGGGCGTGCGAGGAAAACGCTCCATACCTAATCGCTGAACGGTGATACTTTATTATGCCCCTAGTGATATGGCCGCCGCAGCCACCATCTTGCCAGAGGCACGGCTTTACTCTTAGGCTGTGATTTCCACTCCAGCATTTTTTTAAATCCTCCTTGGTTGCGAACAGCATGTTATAGTTTAGTGGCATAGCATTTACGTATTTTACGTGCCCTAGCTGAGATGGTGGCGCCACCTATCGGAGGGTTCAGAAGTAAGAACAGTGAAAACAAAAAGAAAACAAAAATGTCTGCCCATGCTGTGTTGCGAAGTATTGTTACACGTTTATTTCAGTAATACTTAAATAAATATGAACCACACACCAAAGCCGAAAAAAATTGTCGATTTGTTTACATCAGTTACAACAGTTGCCAGTTTGTTTACATCGATTTTGTATTTAGGCCTAGACACGTTCTAAATAGAAAGCTATCTCAAAAACTACGCCAACTTATCCGTAATCCTCGGTCATCTAAGCTACCTGAGGCAAGCGAAGCCACCGCTAACTGAGGCTACCGAAGCCACCGCTAACTGAGGCAAGTGAAGCCACTGCTAACTGAGGCAAGCGAAGCCATTTTAAACAGTCATTTGCTGCGAACAAAGTGAATCTTTCAGCAACTACGCCAAAATCACTTCGAAGCGAGCCTCCAAGAGCGCCGTCTTGTTTTACGTGCACAACGTACACCTAAGCTAACTAGGTAACGTTAAATCTGAAAAATACCGTGCGTACAGTAAGCGGCACGGGTAACGTGCGTATTTGCGCGTGCGCAATTCGAACCTGCTATCACGGTACGCCCGGTATCCCGGTAAGTCCAGTACACTATAACTGTCGAAATACTATCGTCTTTAAAACCGACGGCTCGCGCTGCACAACCATTCACTGACCAGTGCCACCCAGTAGGGGCAGGCACTGGGTCGCGCGTTCGGAATTCAGTCAAGGGCGTCCTTACTTGGCTTTTGTTTCATGAGCGTCAGCGTCAACGTCGCCACCCACCGACGTAAGCGTTAGCACCCGCTGCTCCGCATCTATACATGGTTTCGTTTAGCGGGACATGGTTCAAATTTTTTCGTTGCCGGAGTGATTTTTTCATGTAATCCATTTGTAATTATTCGCCCTTCTGTGGGATCTAAGTGAAAACTGCTGTGCTTTTATGTCTTCATTCCGCCTGAAAATAAGCTAGCATGTCTTCAAAACCGCCGAGAATCCCGCCTCCCACAATGCAACAAAGTCGCCCGCTAAACTTAATAAAACCAGCCATTTTTAGTGGGAAGACCACAAACTAGGCAACTCTGGCTGGTATTTACACTTTTTTTTTCGGAACAACTTGTATTTGCGGCGCCAGGTGGTGCTAGTATCGCGAGTGCACGCGCTAGCTATTTCAATTTCCATATAAAGAAATAAAGTTCCATTGGGTGTTTTTGGTAAAGAAATCACCTTTTTGCTATAAAAGGTCCAAGTGTTTAACGCTTTTGTGCAGATATCTTAACGTTCTTGTTCATTTCTGCCAATATGTACAAGAAATACAGCACTGATTGGCTTACGTGGCTTGCTTTTTTAACGTGGTCATTAGAAGTATGGTGGGGTCGTTAACACATGCTCTTCAAGATCGTGCTTCATAGGATCATTTCTATAGTGCGATCGCCGAGACGCATCCGCGATCTCGGAACACACTCGACCACGATGATGTGTCGTGGGTCTCCGCTTGAGCGTGAAGCTGGCTCGGTAACTGGGGCTTGCTCTGGACCGAAGCTTTGATGACCGCCTTCAGGCATTATTGCTGCCTCAGGATGGCGGAGACCCAGTCTGAGTGGCCGGGTGTTTGCAATCTAAAATGAGATATTAGGGAATTTTAGCGCTGGGTACCCAAGCGGCTTGCGTACGCAGGACGTTGGTTGGTTGGGGCGGGGCCATGCGTCCGCGCGGTCCACCTTCGCAAGAACTCACGGTATCCGCACTGCGGATACTCTAGCCGTCGAGTTGAAATAAGCCAAAGTGCGAGCACTTATAGCGATTGCACAGTTTCAGCCAGATTTCCAAAGCTAGAATGACCTATAAACTTAAAGGCGTATGCCCGTTCCCAACAAGCTGAATAGGAGGCGCCATCTAGCGTGGCCATTGTGAAGCAGACAACCACAACTTTGTTATTGCAGAAACATTGTGCATGTACATCTGGTGCAAAAACTGCGCAGCGACAATATTACAAATGAGTAACCTTTTTTATTCATTTTCACCTCAAAAACATTACGCGTAAGCACCGTGCGCGTAAGCTAACATGTTCATGACTGCGGTTGCATGAAGTGTCACAAGATGTCGACACTGTCGTTACAGTCCCTTGTATTTTCCCCCTTTTTTGCGTATACCAGATTACTGTACACACCAAAAAGTGTCCTGATCATTATGTATATTCAATTTAACATTTTAAATCATAAAAAGATTTAAATAATACTTACGCGACAAGACGCTATGGCTCTGCGAGCGCATGTGAACTTCGTGCGGCTTGCGTTTGCGTGCGTGCCTCCATGGCGCCAACTAAAAGGCATTCCGGTTCGGTATGGGTTGGACACGCAATGCCGCGGGCTCCCAAGCCCGCAACGCCCGGAGAGAATGCGTACTCAGCACTACAACTCCCTATTCAATATTCCCTGAGGTCTCTGCGATAAACTCATATTGGGCTATGTTCCGTTGCTCTCTTGCCTTATCAGGCAGGCATTCGTAGAGTAACATGCTATATATAGAGTGGCCAATTGAGCCTTTTCGCGGCCCAGTAAAAATCGGTCTGTCTAACCGGTAGATTGCGTACCCGTTCTCGATTTTATTCATTTGATCAGGCCTCCTCAGGAGGACAATACCCAAGTTTGGCATCAATTTTTCCCAAAGGACGAATTTTATTAAATTCGTGCAATTTCTCATATCTGATGGAGGATGTGCCGCTGAGGACATTATTTGCTTTACAAATTGACCGTCTTTCTGCATTTCTTTTACACAGAGGCACATTCCTGTGGTTTAGATGCACTGTACATGTATTCCCTTTGCGGACGCATGGGTGTGTATCGTAGTTCAATAAAGAAAAAAAGGGGGTGTGTAGGGTAGTGGTAAAGACTACTCGCTTTCGCAGCATGAGGACACGGGTGGTCGCCGCCGTGGTTGAAAAGAAAGAAATTTCATTATTTTATTTATGCTGAAGACATTTTCGGGTCTGTCCAAACACTCCTGGCGCTAAGAGCAGCGCACTAGCTGGGCCGCAGGGCCCAACGGGAATGTCCGCACTTTATGTAACTATGTTTCTTCATGGAGAAAGCTTGGAGCAGGCTGGGGTTTTCTTTTGTGTGTGTGTGTGTGTGTGTGTGTGAGAGAGAGAGAGAGAGAGAGAAATCCGTGCCGTCAACTCACCACCGAAGGATTGACGAAATTTGCTGTATCCACGATGTTGCGACCGGAGTTTTCGGCACTGGAGATCCGGGATCACGAATTCGAGGCAGGAGAACGTCGAACTTCGTAGAGAGGGTTTATTTACATTATTTACATGGCACGGGCTCTCTGGCCCGAAGCTTTGCATTGGAAGCTCTACATTGAAAAAGGCTGTCTCTTGAACAAGCTCCACGAACTATCTAAGCAGCCCGCGAGGGCTGATTAAATACAGTCTCATCTCCCCAGATCCCTAGATCAGGGAATAGGTCCATACGGCACTGTCCAATAACATGTCCCGCAGCACACACGAGTGTCATTATGCCGGCACCGCCCCCAACAAACACACATACACAAACCAAACACGTGTATGGTCTCGGCGATGCTGCCTCCTTCGGCGAATCTTGCTTGAGCGGGATGAAACGAGTCTGTCATCTCGCCGCTCGGGCTCACCACCCTGGCTTTGTCGAACGGCAGTCGTGGTTACAACGCCGAACCCCAGGTGGTCTAAATTTCCGGAGCCCTCCACTACGGCGTCTCTCATAATCATATAGTGGTTTTGGGACATTAAACCCCACATATCAATCAGTGGTTACAACGCCTCCCGAGGGGCCATGCCTCGACATTTGGTGCTGATTTGAGCGTCAGTGACTCATCAGTCAGAGACGCACAGCGTGATGGTCCGACGTCCGTAATCGGCGGAAGCTCGGCATTGTGGCTTTTACCGGGGCACGAAGACGCCATGTGTCGCACCTTTGTGCGGATGCGAAGGACAGCGGTGCTCCGTAGAGTAATTTCAGCCACGCAGCGCCCAGTACACGGAAACAGCAGGGCGTCTCGGCGCTGCTCCTTATCTCCACAAAGGAGGCGGCTACCTTTCTTCCGTTTTGGAGGCCGCGAAAAAAGGGTGGCCCGCCAAACGCAAGAACGGTGAAGTAATTGTTCGGCCGTACCTTTCGTAGATGTGCACGTTCCTTGCTGATTACCAGCGTGCGCCTCCATGAAAGGCCACCCGAAGAGAAAGTGCGGAGGTTGGTTTACTTCATGCGTTCTATAATTGTTGGTTCACTTTATAAAGTACTACAATTTGCAGTCGTTCTTTGAAATGCACAAAAAAAAACAAGATTGTGTGGTTAGCACTGCGTGCATGAGACAGCCAGCTATATGATTACAATTATATCGCAAGTGTTACAGGTGTAATTAACCGAAAGTACACGGAGTGTACCAGTGAAAGTCGCTAGCCAAAAAGAAGTTCCAAAACACTCACTAAATATATCTTGTGATAAACAGGTATCTTCACAATAACAAAAGAGTGGGCAGTGTCTCGTTTATGTTCAAGGTATAACTGGCTGAAGCGGGCTAGGTACGGGCTGTATTTAAGAACACCGGTTCGGGCTGGCCAGTGCACGAAGTTTTCAGGCTGGAAAAACGGGCCCTTGCAGGGCTCTAATATGGTCTCATGGAGCAAACCAGCCGTGGCGCGTTCTCTTTCGGTGGCCTTACATAAAGGTGCATGGCCGTTATCGGCAAGTAACTGCAGTTCTACGAAATGCGTGGCCGTACAATTCGTGGGAATCAAGCGCGCTTCTCCCTAGGGCGCCTTGACTCCCGGCTAGCGCACGTGTCGGCCCGTGGGGCCCGGGTGCCCGAAACCACCGTTTTAATCGGCAAGATGGCTGCGCTGGCTTCGCCGCTGCAGGCCTGTCGGCTGGCGCGAGTTGGACGTCGGCTCCGACTGGCGTGCCCGGGCATGCTACGCCAGCACACGTCACGCTAGCTTACGTCACGATGCTCCGCCGATCCTCATTGGCCGCTCGTGAGCCCGCTCTTCCGGTAGCGTAGAATTTCATACAATGATACCTAGAAGGGAATCTGGCGCTTGTGTCTACGCGGGCTCAGTCAGCGGCACTGGTACCCTCATGGGAATTGTGGGAAGTAGAGGCTTCGGATACGCTTCTGACGGTTTAAGTTCTTTAATTTCGCGACGATTCTTTTGCGAGTGTAAGACAAAAGGGATATGAGCCTATATTGATTTGTAACTTGCTTCACTTATTTGTACACAAACTTCAGTGCTAAATGTTGTCGGGACCAGGCGGCAAAAATGAAATCTGGGAAATTTCAACCATCAGGGCATGCATTTCTCTGCCATTTCGTTCCAAATTTGGCATCAAGATTTAAGTAAATATTTTTTACAACACTGGAAAACAAACATGCCTGTTTTTCCCTCGAAATTACGCATTATCTATAAACGGAAATAACAGTCAATCATTAAGTGAAAAACACTTATCGTTTCGTCTTCTGCTATGCTAGGGGCGTGTGTACAAGTGGTCTGCCCCCAATGAACTTCTGGTTTTGATGTGAAGTCGAGTCGGCGGAGCGCATGGAGGAAGGGAAATTATAAGAGGGAGCGTTGCGCAATGCGATTGAAGCCCAAAAAGTCAAACCAACACGTGACCAAAACGTCAGCGCGCTCGGTAGGTTTTAGTTTTCTTGGTTTTGTTTTGAAAAGTACTTCATCGCTCGTAGCGCAGAAACACTACCGTGAACGCTGTGCTCACGTTTCTGGACCTTGCCATCAATTGCAGTGTTTCTTCGAAGTTGAAAGAGGTTTCCCTGTCAATGATCTTATGTAGACACGTCTAAAGGAATGCGGTGTAAGATGATTGCGAAAAGTTGAAGAGCAATAGCTTTACTACGTGGCTGTGCCCTGTTGCAAGTGGGGTTGTTTCTGCGGTAACGTTGCGCTGCGGCTCGTGTTCCTGTACGTGGTGTATGTTGCCATTGCAGAAGCTAAGCTCTTAACTTGTAAGGCGAAGGTAAACACCGTGGTTTTTAAGCCTCCCTTTAGTAGCGATGAAAAAAATCGTGAGCGAAAGTGTACTTTTCCACATCATTCGCCGATGCATGTTGCAGGCTTTGTAAAGAAGATCGTTTGCTTTCCATCACCAACCGCTCGTTACTGTTGTCTGTGAAACCAGTGCTGGGAACAGCGGAGACCAGTACTCGTAAGATATCTGAAGCTACCGACGAAACACCTGGTTTTGTCTGAAGGGCAGTTTTAATTGACTGTATTTACAAGCATTACTAGAGATGGAGCAAAGAATGGTCATGGGCCAAGTTCCGCCCGCACAATTCTGCCGGCTGCCGGGTGATTATCCACTCCCGGGAAGGATACGCTATGACAATATTCGTCACAAAAGTGTGAGGAATACATGCGTCCTATGCTCACAATGCTCTCGCTAATTCTACTAAAGTGCACGTCTAACGTTGGTTCGGAGTCCTTTCACGACTCGCCCGAATTTCTCGCTTGCACGGAACGAACGAAGCGGAACAAGCATCGAGAAAAACGTAACAAGACCACGATCAGAAATGCAGGTGGGGACACCGAGCAGCCAACGAATCAGCTTGGCACTCCGTGAATTGGCCAAAGTGCTGCTCTCCCACTGAGCACTACCGAGAACCGAACAAGAACATCTCGACAAGTCTCGTTTATTGCGTGATCTCATGGGAACAGGTCACGTGTTGGGCCGACTTTGATGCCTTCAAAACGGGTTGGCTTACCAAGGCTGGGAGCGTGACGTCAAGCTCCCTTCCATGTTTTTCCTTTCTCCATGGTGGAGCATGATGGTACGTCTACTTAGCTTCGTCATCGTTTTGAAGTCAGTTTAAAATGAGCTTAGGCCAGACGCACACGAGCGAAAAAAACAAGAACTCGATGAAATATCCTGCACTGGAATGAGACGCTGCATCTATGCGCAGCTGTGAGTGGGCGACGCTTTGCTTTAACTGTCTAATACGACTTGTAAAGCTCCAACTAAAGTTCTCCATCGCTTCTACTACATATGGAGGGCTTTTGCTGCAACGTCGCAGCATATGAGGAGATGTAGTAGTCTTCAGCCACTTCCAACAACTAAGGCACTGCTTCAGCCGTTTTCACCGTCCTACTACCCGCGCTGCACTAAGGACAAAACTGAAACTGTAGAAAATGCTGGCTATAATCATATCCAATCCGAAGCCCGTACTTCATATAATTCCCTTGGAGGTACAAGATCGCAGCGCCAGATTCCTCTCTACGTATAATTGTATGATACTGTCCGGTAGCTTACGTTCGCCCGGAGCTCGCCCGCCGGCCATAGAATGAAGAACCAATTCAGAGAAGGGAAACCGTAGCCTTGACAACAGTACGCGAAATAAGCTGCGGTAGCGCATGGATCTGCCAAGGGCAAGCACCCTAGAGATGGCAATGCAACCAAAAAATGGAATGTTGTCTTTTTTTAAGGCAGAAAAAAATGGCCGCCATTTTTATTCGGTTAGCTGGTGCGTATGTGCCTACGCGGTTGCCACGGGTGGTTCTTTACTCTATGGCTATCCTTTTGAAACAGAAGTGGACGACAGAGACCGGGGCTCGTGCATGGCTACGGGGGTCCCGTATCTTTCACCCGCTTGTTTTAAGCGCTTTGATGCGCCCAGCAGCACACCAAAGAGCCCTTCGAAACACAGCACCTGTGCCTACAACTGCTACATAGAACCGAAAGGCAGCTCGCACCAGTAAAACCAATTCACGAGTCAGTACGGGGTTAACACTATTTATTAACAGTAAACTAGCAATTATGTTTCAATAAAAAAATCTATTTTCATGGAAGTATTAGCGAGAGTTTGCGAACGGCACGCCTTCGTTTTCAGAGGCAAAACGAACAAAAAAGCGTGTCTAGATTGTAGGAACCATCATACAAAACATTCGAAAAAATCAGTACGAGGTGATTCAGTGACAGCTTCGAATTACAGCTCCCGCTTTCGCCGAGCACGGCTTAACATCCCCGCTTTTTGTTGCATTACGACATAGTGAGGGTCAAGCCAAGGACACAAGGAGGTGGGGTTTTTTTGCAAGCAAATCACGGTGAAGTGAAAGTCTAGAGAAGCGCAAACATTCGAACACATGCGAAATCAGTGCAAATGTACGTAGTACACAAATACATAACATGGGCAGCGGTAACAATGTAAAATCGCCGACAAAAAACAACAAATATGCGTGCATTGGCAAGAAAATATCTACCTGTCATCGCCGTGGAACTTGCTGAAATCGATGCCTTCGCCGGTATGACACTTCCTGCGGCATCGTACAGCAGTACAGCAACTATACCTACAACTGCAGTGAGTTACAGACGCGAATAAAAAAATTGCCCGCAGCTTCCTTCGGGGGAACACTGAGGAGGATGCGGAGCATATAATTGGTTAACGGGGTGTTAAAGTGCGACTTACTTGGGTCGATGGCTAAATTGGTTAACGTGGTTGTGAAATGGGGTGTTAAATTGCGACTTACTTGGGTCGCTGGCTAAATTGGTTAACGTGGTTGTAGGAGGGGTGTTAAATGAGTGAACACGTACGACACGTATGCGAAAGGGCGGTGTTTATTTATTGCGACAAACTTTGAGCACGATGGCTTTTAGATGCCACTTTGGCCGGCGCTGGTCGAAGGGACGTTGATCATTGCGACCTCGGACGTCGACGCGCCGTACAAACCAACCGACGAGCGGCAACTGAGCGAGCGAGCACCGACCTTGTGTATATATACAGCGCGACGGCGCATGCACTGTCAGCTGTCGAATGTTCAAGAAGGGGGAGAAGCGCAACGGCGCATGCGCGCGCGTCAGCTGCCGATGTTCTCGAAGCGCGACGGCGCATGCGCGCGCGTCAGCTGCCGATGATCTCGAAGCGTGACGGCGCATGCGCGCTACATTATACAGCTAGCGAATGTTCGTGAAGAGGAGAAGCGCACGCGGTGTGTAGAGGAGGAAGGGTGCACAGATGGTGGAGGAGTGAAGCGCGCGCGGTGTGTAGAGGAGGAAGGGATGCACAGATGGTGGAAGAAGGAGGAGGAAGCTTGCGGACGGCGCCGCACTACAAGCCTCGAGTATTAGATGCTCCGCATCTAAAAAAAATGAAGGCAGATCCACGAGGTGAATGATGATGAGATTGAGCGAAGCTCCTGGAAGTAATGATATGTAAACCGTGAAATTTCATCCGTTAATTCACCCGATAAAAGTGACGTGAAACGATTGATGAAATGTTTTATCAAACTTTTATTGCTAGTTCTCGTTGTCCTTTCATTATGACCGCTTTGTGGTCAGTGAAATGTAAGCTAAATTATTCTTGCACTAGTTTCAGATGAAAATTGGCAAACACGATGTCGATGCAGGTGCCTCTGATGGTGGTTGTGTTGGGGTTTTCAAAGGAGATGCATTTGAGTTCGTACTTTTATGACATGTGATGCATCAACCAATGTTTGTTGGGGTCTGCAGTGTCAACGTTGAAGTCACCGACTAGCATGAAATGTTTCGACTTGTCGTATATACACATGTGTCTGTCGATGAACAGTTTGATGTCTTCAATGGGAATATTTGGTTCCAGGTACAGCATCAAGACAGTGATCCCACCAAAGTCGATTGGAGCACTTTCTCCATCGTTGCGTTGTGTGCAGAGTGCTCGTTCCATATTTCGAGCTTCTTCGGCTTGCTTTACGTAAACTGCAACACCACCGGCAGGTCGTACCGAGTCATTTAGGTTTCGTTTGATACTTGTAACCATTTGAAACGCTCATCAAAGGTACCTTGCCGCCCGTCAGAGAATCTGAGCAAACCTTGTAATCCTCGGCGGTAGCGGCGGGAAACGCGCGCTGCAACGTGGCGATGGCATTATGGCGAGACTTTTTCGTTTCTGATCGACGACATCGTGATTAGGTTGTTAGAGAACCAGAGTCTATCGCACACGTTACAGCTATGCCCAAAGGTGATTTTTATGAAATTTATATCAAACCGGGCGTGTGCACCTTCGTGCTCTTTCTTGGCATGCTTTACAGACGCCTCGCGTTCTCTCACCTACGGGTTTCCTGGCTATATGTGCGTTCCTCGCCACTTCCCATTGTCGAACGTTTTCAAGATCTGCTTCGCGACGCTGCCTTGCTGATGCCGCTTCTTGTTCTCGTACGGAAGGATCTTGTTGACGCTGACGTGCCGCTGCAGCGTCTTGTTCACGTACGGCGGGATCTTGCCGACGCTGCCTTGCTGATGTGGCTTCTTGTTCCCGTACAGCAGGATCTTGGCGGCGATGTCGCGCAGCTTCCCGGTGCGCTTCTGCCTCTCGGGCTCTCACTTCAGGGTCCTGTCTGCGAGCGCGCACCGCTGCTGCCCTGCGCGTCCGCCTTTCGACATCTTTATCCATACGAGCACACACTGATGGCAACGAGCATCGTGAAATGCAAACCTGTATTGCGATATGGTTTTGATCTTAAAGCCATTGCTTTAGAAAACACCTGGCGTCTTTCGTTAAGCAGCTGGCGTCTTTTTGTTTTCCTACTGGAACATGCCAATGACTGCTAATGGGGAATGAGAACCATTGCTTTAGAAAACACCTGGCGTCTTTCGTTAAGCAGCTGGCGTCTTTTCGTTTTCCTACTGGAACATGCCAATGGCTGCTAACGGGGAATGAGAGACAGAAGAATTCGGCTTTTAGTTAACGCGCACGCTGCGAAATTTTTATTGTTCAACAACGCACAGGAGAAATCTCGCACCGGCACCACCTTGCAGGTCAAAACGGAAGAAATGTTACGCACTACGACGAGGGACGAACAGGTGCCGCTTGAAGGAGCGTTGCCTCTAAAATACTATGAAGAAAACGGAAAGTCGAGGACCATGCCAACCATCGGATGAAAACTAAGCATATGTGCGTCAGCTGCCCCCGTCGAACCAATGGAACCGCAGCAGCGCATGTTTTCCGCTTCGTCAACATCGCCGATAAGAAAATCCGTAGTAAAATTCACATAGCACCACGATCGCTAAACAAATTTATTGCTCATAAGTACTACGCACAATGCGGAATCAAAATTTTATTCTTCAATTATGTAGAAAAGAGCCCTTTTTGAAAAAAGTGGCGGCTCTTAATGCTTTAAACTTAGAGCTTACTATGGTGCCTCTACCGGATTTTTGGCGTTCCGAAGGGTAGATTTGAATGGGCCCACTATGGTTCTTTAGCTGTCATTTTTTTTCGCCCCTGCTCGGAAATGGTTGAACTTGGGACTTTCCGAGGCCTGCGCCGCCGGGCAGATCACTGGACAGATGCTCACGCAGGCCCGCCCGAGAGGTAGACGTGCTTCTTTAACAGGCGGCTTCTCGTATTTTTAAATGCGAAGCATTTCTTGGTGAACTTCGGCGGCTTTGAGCGTATCTATTTATCAAGCCACCCAAGCCACCTACGACAGACATTATATATATATATATATATATATATATATATATATATATATATATATATATATATATATATATATAATGTATATATATATATATATATATATATATATATATATATATATATCTATATATATCTATATATCTATATACTATATATATATATATATATATATATATATATATATATATAGACTTCTGCACTCTAAAGAAAGAGCGAGTAAAAATGGTGTCTTTTTGTCCCACAACAATAATCGTCATCTATGTTGCGTCCCACCCTTGCGTTATCGCCCCGAACTCAATATATTCCAGTCACGATTGACAAGCCCATTATCAAGACACATTGCATTCTCGATAGGAAAGTGGGCAGCGCCGAGTTTTCAAGAAAGGAAAAGCACACGCAAGCCTAATGACGATTATTGTTCTGGGACAAAAAGACACCCTTTTTACTCGATATTTTTTTAGAGTGTGCGGTTGCACCGCGGCATTTAGGAGATTTTGTTAGTTCGCAGTTATTACTGGAGGCCACTTTTCTGAAATCTCCAAGCGGCAATGGGTTTTCAGCATTAGTGACTTGAATTCTCTCTTTGACATAACTGGCTAACTCGACTAATTAAAAAGATTATTTTAGCGTTCCTAATTACTGTTTTAATTTATGTCAACTCTCTTAGGCTGTCTGCCGCTACAGGAAAGGCAACTGTGAAAACAGCAAGCGAATAGCGCTACAGGAAAATTCATTCCGCCAGTCATCTCTGTAGTATATGTGCAAGTGCCTGACACTAATTATGCGTTATATATTCATCGTATGACGTTGTATTACGGTTTTATGCCCCAAAATCACAATATATTTATAAAAGAGGCTGTAGTGGAGGGCTCCAAAAATTTCAACCTCTTTGGAATCTTGACGTGCGCCAATATCTGAGCACACGGGCCCCTAGCCTGCACCGAAATGTGGGCGCCGCAATCGGTCTTGTCACCTTCGCGTCAGAAATAGTCGGGCACCATAACTGCTAGGGTGGGGTGTCGCGCTGTGTCATCCCTGTGGTCTAGCTAGTCAGCACGTGTAGTGCATACTTCTTTCCCTACATGAACTACCACGGGCTTGTATCCATTATTAAGACGAAGGCCCAGACGCCTCATCAAGCGCGCAATGTCTGCGGTGTCACCCTGCCGCGGTGGTCTAGTGGTTAAGGTACTCGGCTGCTGACCCGCAGGTCGCGGGATCGAATCCCGGCTGCGGCAGCTGCATTTCCGATGGAGGCGGAAATGTAGGCCCGTGTGCTCAGATTTGGGTGCACGTTAAAGAACCCCAGGTTGTCGAATTCCCGGAGTCCTCCACTACGGCGTCATATGGTGGTTTTGGGACGTTAAACCCCACATATCAATCAATGTCTGCGGTGCCAACACGAGTGGGTATCATCGTGACGTCACAGTTCGCTAAAATGTGTTGTGTTATCGTGACACGTTATCGCCGTCACGTCATGCTAGGTGATGATGTAATCACATGACGTCGTAGCTTGGTCAAAGGTGCGGCCAACACCAGCTGCGAAGCATAGTATATCAGTCTTTCGCGTTATTTCAACGCTCATCAGAGTCTGTAAAAGTGATATTGGCTACCACTGAATTATCATGTCTCATTCTGAACACTTTCCGAAGCAGTTTACATACACGCCCACACCCACGCACACACACACACATATACATATGTATAGGTGTGTGTAGGTATAGTGTGTGTAAAAGCATACCGCTGTACATTGCGGCAGGCTAAATCTCGCGTTGACGTGGTCATCGCGGATGGCCTATTTATTTTTAAATGAAGCATTTCTTAGCGAACTTCGGTGACTTTGAGCGTATCTATCTATCTATCTATCTATCTATCTATCTATCTATCTATCTATCTATCTATCTATCTATCTATCTATCTATCTATCTATCTATCTATCTATCTATCTATCTATCTATCTATCTATCTATCTATCTATCTATCTATACATCTGTCTGTCTATCTATCTATACATCTGTCTGTCTGTCTGTCTGTCTGTCTGTCTGTCTGTCTGTCTGTCTGTCTGTCTGTCTGTCTGTCTGTCTGTCTGTCTGTCTAGCCACCTACGACTTTTAACTCTCCTGTCCGTTTCGATATTGGTATGGATAGCAAACTTGGTATTGCATAACATTATTTTATGAAGAACATATTTGACTAGTCATAACATGAAAATCATGACTTGTATTTTATGAATGTCATGATTTTTATTTCATGGTCCTGCAGCTCCTCCGGTGGTTTCGTTCACATGGCATGTTTCGAAACTGGTATGGTATGACATGATTGCATGGTGAACACAAGCAACAGACGCAAACATGAAAATCATGACATGCGTGTCATGTAACAACATGACTACATGCCACGCTCATGATGCGCTCGCGGCCGTTTCACTAGCGTCACATATACCAAATTTGCTATTACAGTACGTAAATAGATGACGAAGGTATGTGACTGGTGCAAACATGATATACATGACATGCTTGTCATGCAACAACATGACTACATACCATGCTCATGATGTTCTGACGGCCGTTTCACTCGCTTCACTTATACCAAATTTGGTATTGCGGGACGTGAATGGATGATGAAGGTATGATACTGGTGCAAGCATGATAAACATGAGATGTGTGTCATGTAACAACATGACTTCATGCTATACGCTCATGATGCGCTCGCGGCCGTTTCGGTATCTTCACATCTACGAAACTTGGTATTACGCGACGCGAATGGACGCAAAGGTAAATGACACATCCAAACATGATAATGACGACATGCGTTTCATGTAACAACATGACTACATGCCACACTCATGAGACACTCGCGGCCGTTTCACTAGCTTCACATATGTCAAATTGAGTGTTACGTGACGCCAATGGTTGACAAAGGTATGTGACTAGTGCAAACATAATAACCATGAGATGTGTGTCATGTGAGAACATGACTGCATGCCACAGTCAAGGCGTCAATACATTTCGACGTGACGCGGTGCGCGTGCTCGCTGGCGCTCATTTCGTCGCGTCACGCCGGCGTTGCCACGCCAGGCGCTGGTCCTGCCATATACTGGCAGGTGCGCTGTGCGCTGCTTTGCTTTGACGCATGCGCGTTTCATTGCGCCCGGCGTCCTTCCGTCGCGAAAAGAAAGACGCAGTGTTGTCTGGGTAACGTATCGGCACGAAATGCAGCATGTCGCATTTCGCGCCGGTTGCCATCGGGCCGCGCCGACAGACGCTGGTCGCGCCTTGCGTCAGACTATATTAGGTGTTACGAGACGTCAATGGATGATGAAATATATGACTGGTGCAAACATGATAATCCTGACACGCATGTCATGTAAGAACATGACAACATACCACGCTCATAGCGTGCTCGCAGCCGTTCCCTAGCTCCACATATACTAAATTTGGTATCACGTGACGTGAATACATGACGAAGGTAAACGACACATCCAAACATGATAGTTATCACACGGAAGTTATGTACGGAAACATTTAACTCCACCTCGTAACTTTGTGCTGATTTTAAAGTGACATATCAACATTTCTCATTCATGCATCGCATATCATCGATTGTCGCTGCACGTGGTTTCTGCCAATTTTTTTATTTATTTAGTTAGTTACTTAATTCTCAGGGTGCATGTGTCGAAGGGGGAAGGGTGATAACAATAAAAAAGTAATGGAACAGAAAGCACATATGATCTGATCGAAGTACAATGTCGAATACTGCTAACAACTTCATAAAACATTATCAAAAAGCAAATGGTGAGCAACAATCTTGTGTTTATTACATGGTAACGAGCCAGAAGCAAAATAAATAAATTGTTGAATAAGCATAATTTGGGTAATTATGTAGTCAGGATATTCTTAAATGGAATGGAATCCGCGATGCTTGTTAATTATGCAGGCAGGGAATTCAATTGATTACACGTTATTGTCATATATCATTGGGCATATCTAAGTGTGTTGCAGTGGTAGACTGTGGCTTTTTTTTGGGGGGGGGGGGGGGTGATTGCGGTGCAAGGAAATGAAAGGAGCAGGTTAGATAGAACGGGAACAAAATATAGGATTATAATTTTTTTTCTTAAAACCGGGAATTGACTGTATCACCGTTGTGATACAGTTCCTTTTCTTATATGTTCAGTCGATTATTTCTCGTTATAATTGGTGCTTCTATGCTTGTTCAATGTTTTTGCTGACATGTAGACGCGGTGATACGTTCTAACAATGCTTTGTAACGTTCGATATCATACTATTATCTGACCGAATGTTGCTCTTCCATAAGACCCACAACTGGCGTTTGAAAAAACTGTGCATCCTCTTCTCAAACACTTCTGTCTTGATTCTTTACAACTAAAATAGAATTATAGCATCACCTTTGTTGCATAATGCCTTCGTCACAGCTATTTCTGCTTTCCGTCATTGGAACAACACCTAGGTATAACGCTGTTCTTCTACCCAGCTATGTGCGCTTTCCTCAAGGGAAAAACGAAAATATGGTCACTGCAATAAAAAAAAAGTAAGCTTCGCCCACAACACCACAGCGCCCCTGTCGTGCAGCTGTGGAAAGCAATAGTGCTAGCTCATTTCCGTTCGAATCATAAGCGCTTGTTTTCTTGGCTAATGTAAGTGTCTTGCATAGCAAGCTTCAAAGAGTCGTCGTCACTACCGAAACTATTACGCATGGCCGAATAGCGATGTCAGCATCTCCGATACATTTACCAGTACGTGCAAGCTTCGGGTCTAAAACCAGCAAAATAAACGTGTTTTTGTACGGCAATGTCATCTGAAACACTTGAAGAGAGCCTGCAGTCATCACGGACGTGAGTAAGCAATTCTGTTCGGAAAGTTTACGCAAGTTGCCTGCGGGAGGGACGTTGATGGCCGTGGGCGGAGCTGGAATTTTTTCCTAGTAACTGATGATGAGAAGGTTGTTGCGTTCGATCGACGCAGGGCCACATACGAAAGCGATTATGCTGGACGGACCCTGGGCGGACTTTATGGACGGCCGGAGACGGTTCCTGCACGACCGGTGTCCTGTGGACGACTGCTACCTGTACAACAACTACAACGACGTCCAGAAGGGCACCGAGTTGGCTGCCGTCGTCTTCAGAGGCGGCTACAGCGGGCCTTCGCTGGGCTTCAAGAGGAAGCAGGTGTGGATCCTGCATCTGCTGGAGAATCCGCTACACACGGAGTATATGGTCGACGAGGGAAGAGGCATCGACTGGGTCGCCAGCTACCGGTACGTACATGCCGCTCTCTGTACGTACCGTACATGCGATCACCAAAGTCGCCTGTAGTCACCAAATGGAAGGGCCCAATGTCTGCACCACACTTGTCCTCAATAGGAGGTGTTCACTAATATTCACCGATTTCACTAAAGCTTTCAACATATTCTGACATAGAGATTTGTGCCACTGTGGAACGCTATACTAGTTGAAGAAGGTGAACTGTCCCGGGCATTAACCGATGATGTCGCACTTTGCCATAGTGCGTCGAAGATATAGTATACGCTTTTTGCGTGTTGCAAATATACCGTGAATACTGCAATTCAGACGGCAACATTTTGGTGGAGGGGCTGACTAATGTTCTCTTCGGTACTCCATATCTGCCATAAACAAAACCATAAGAATGTAAGAAATTATTAAAAGTAGTAACAGATTCCGGAATCACGCCTGCAAACAGTAGATGTTATGTGCGTGTGACTTATGTCACACACACATAAGTGCATGTTATGTGTGTGTCTATGTTATGTGTGCGTGTGACGTAACATGCCTACTTTTTTCTAACCCCGCCTCATCCAGCAGACGGAGGCAGTGCGCGCTTTCTTCTACGCGGCAACGACGACGCGAGCAGTTGATCAGTTTTGTTGGCTGCATAGCGTGTTAGTCATCGTTGAAATCGGGTCTTCCAGTATACGCATGCACAATCTTGAAAAACGAGTAGATTGAGGCGGAGCGCGTCAGCTGCATCTTGTGCTGGCGGATTGATATCAAAAGTCCACGATGTTAGTCTGCATTCATCGCTGAACTTCTCACTGATAAATTAGGACCCGGATGACTGGAAAGGCTTGCAAACGTTTAGTATATGGCCTTCACTGTCGAGTTCAGAGATAGAGAAAATACTTCAGTTTATTCTCCGGCAGACGACTATCCAAGCCCCGCGAAAAAGAGTGATCGCGACACGGCCTCACATCACCTCGCCGTCACATCCTCTCGGTGAGCAGCCCTCGCTACTCTCGCCTTCTGCCACTCGCGACTGCCCTTGTGCTGGGGTGGCAGCAAGCCCCTGGTGCTTTCGCTCGGGCGCTGCTTATCGTGGCCAGCTGGGATCCGCCGGACGGCCCGTGTCTGCTCTTCGTGTTGGTCGCCTTCCGCGGCAGCTGCAACGCAATGCTAGCGTTTCTCCGTGGATAGCGCTACTGCTCACCTCCAGGGGCGCAATGACCTTGACGTAGTTATTTAGGTTTCCTCGGTGCGCGCGCCCCACAGCGGCGTAAGGGAGCCAGAATCGCGGAGCCCTAGACATAGTTAAGATCCATTTTAGACTATAATTGTAGGCGTTCTTGCTTGCCGAGAACGATGTGAGCGCACGTGCGCGTCTACCTGTTCGTGTACCGCAGTCGCGAACGTAACGGCTAGGGTGCCTTGGCCGAATCACACTAGCAACGGCAGCAACGGGAGGGTCTGTAGCGACAACGTGGTGTCGGCGGTATAGGTGAAAGCGGACGCCTTGCGGATACCGTATAAGACGGAACGCTGGCCTGCCTATACAGTCCGGCCATGGTTCAGACAGGCTAGCACAGCTTGATGCCGCCTGATGACATCGCCAACCTGTCTTTCGCGCGAAATAAGAAAACACAGGTGCAATGACCGTGCAACAGTGGCGACGTGTAGCGTATTTTGTGTAGCGTATTTTGTGAACCCAGCACGGAATATTGCCCTGTTTCAGTTTCGCTTTTGGCTAGTTTTTTTATTACTTATTAAGGTTTTGCAGAAGTGTCTCTGCAAAATGAACCACCCTAGCCGTTACAGACCTGTTAATACAGTTACGATTGTAGTTTGAGTATGCGCACCTGTGTGTAGTATGTCTAAGGTCAAGAAAGACGAAGAGTAAAAGGACGTGCCTTTGCAATCGCGACGGCATCACAACATTTTGATGCCGCATACCACCTCTAATTTCTATTTACACAGGTCTGGTCAGGTGCCCTCTCCCCTTTGCTCTTACTGTCAAGAACCAGAAAACATCGACCCCCCCTCTTTTTTTTTTTCTTTTTGCTGACCTTTCACAAGCCACAGAAAGAAACGTTTAGAAACTATATTCAGAAAATAAACATTACTCTTAATTCTGAAAACTCCCTTTCTTTTGGGCTCCTTCTCTGGGCCGCAGCAACAGGAGCGTCTGCGTAGCACTTTATGTATTTCTCAGAGACACAAGAAGGTTTGCTTGTTAAATTTCGTTTTTTTTCTCTGTTTTTTACACAATGGAATTGTAGTTCTTTAAAATTACCATTCATTATTACTTTCAATGATCAGTTATTTACTTATTTTATTCGTAAGTCACCTTTTAATTATCCGCTCTTATATGATGACTCAATAATGTTTTTCTTAAAAATTTAACAATTCGTTTATCCCTTTACAATAACCACTGGTTTAATGACCGATCCCCCATAGTAGGTACGTGCCAAGGCATATAAGAACGAGCAAGCAAGCAAGCAAGCAAGCAAGCAAGCAAGCATTATCCCAGTGAGGTCAAAAATGCACCACCGGAGTTCAACGCTGACTATTTTTTTATACGCTCTGATTTTCATTACAATTTTAACATATGTTCTCTTCAGTATACATTGGTGATATCTGTCGAATTGTACAAACAGTAGTTCATTTAGTTTCCTTTAGAACACGAATACGCCATCTACGAACCCCCCAACAGGCGCGCAAGCCCCCACGCCATGAGCGTGTACACCGCTGCAGCAGCCGCGAGGAGCGCGAAGGCCTTTCCGCTTGCGCCGTTCCAGGACTTCATTTAGACACTGGGGTGCAACTTCGTAATTCATTCGCGAACTCCGGTGTTCAGCTGCAAGGGCTTCTCGGCGATTTCCTCGACTCCCCGCATTATCAGTTGAGCGGCTCCGAAGCATCACCCCTTTCTATTTTCCATTGTGCCAGCGCCTTACCGCAAAAATTGTTCTGCAAGATGGCGCCCAGCTTGCAGGGTCGCTTGCGCACTCAAAATGAGAAAAAAAAAGAATCACGTGAGGAAGCTGTCAAGACCTTCACACCTTCGCTACCGAAACGAATGGGCGCGCTTCTTGCGTGGTGCAGTCGAGTATGTCCCAAGCGGTCTGAAACGTCCCGATTATGGCCCACGAAACTCTCGGTGATTGGCTTTACATGTGAAAATTTGTTCACGCTGTGCAGTCGCCACTGATGCTCCACACCACTCGTTCATAAACTGTTTTTGTCCTTGCGCGAGCTTAAAACGCTGTTGTAAAAGTGTGCCCGAATACTGTTGGGCCCGGAGCACACGATAGGAATTAGAAGTGCCGCTGCCACTGGAAATGGCGACGCTATAGTATACGATCGACATGCCTACGTGTACACAGTCCTGAACAAGTGCATCGTAAAACTGTCCGTCCCTGATTTTCCCCTTCTATTGCGTAACTGGTGACACGTTTTGTAGAAATAAGATAGTTACGGGTCCTACTACGACTTCCGCCGCAAAGGTCGAAATTCAGTTCATGTGGAGAAATCGTGCAACGAGTGTACGACAAACACAGAGCCATGAAAAAATTTGAAACATTGTCGTAATAGAGGAGATAGACGTGTCTGATTAGGCAGTTATAGTTTACCGTTAGCGTGATATCGGGGGTTAAATGAATGGTGTTACCGTGCAGCATACGTACGTTGTGGACTGAGTCTTTTAGTTCAGCGGGATTTAGTTCAGCGGGACGTTTTTAGATCTAGTAATGTTGAGCGGGATAGTGTTTACGTGGTTTTACGTGCCCCAGCTTAGAGTTACGGTATATATGGTATATGTACTGTTAATAGAGTTACTGTATAAGCTAGCATATACAGTATGCTCTACTACCGCTGAGATGATGGCACCACCTATCGGAGGGTTCATAAGCTAGTGAACAGGAAAAAGGAAAAACAAAAGGTGAATATATATATATATATATATATATATATATATAGATATATATATATATATATATATATATATATATATATATATATATATCTATATATATATATGAACGACGTACCAAACGCGAAAGCATTTATGCTGCCGATTTCTTTACATCGTTCTTCTAGTTAGGCCTAGAGACATTGGAATTGCGAAGCTATCTCAAAAATTACGCTAGTTTACCCGTGATACTCAGTCATCGAAGCTAAATAAAAGCAAGCGAAGCCATTTTAAACAGTGTTTTGCTGCTATGGAAGTGAATGTTTCAACAACTAAGCCAAAATCACTTGGAAGCGGGCGTCCAAAAACGCCGCCATGTTTACGTACACTGTGCTAACACGGTAACGTTAATGTGACAAGATATAGTTTTGTCCTTCCTCCAATATGGAAGGAACTAGAAGCTTTCTGCACGTCACGGGGTTTCGCAATGCCTCCGGGATCGGTCCATCTTTGACCGAGCGAGGACGTCACGTGATGTCGCCATCATGTGACGTTACGTATGTGACATCATAGTTATGTTATCACATGATGATCTACATTAATTAATAATCTCGCATTGGTAAAAAATTGCCCGCAGCTTTCCTCGGGGGAACACTGAGGAGGATGTGAGCATATAATTGGTCAACGGGGTGTTAAAGTGCGACTTACTTGGGTCGATGGCTAAATTGGTTAACGTGGTTGTGAAATGGGTGTGTTAAATTGCGACTTACTTGGGTCGATGGCTAAATTGGTTAACGTGGTGTAGGAGCGGGTGTTAATGAGTGAACACGTACACACGTATGCGAAAGGGCGGCGCTGGTCGAAGGGACGTCGATCATTGTGTTTGTGGATTCGTTGGAATTCATTTCACCGCGACCTTGGACGTCGACGCGCCGTACAAACCAACCGACGAGCGGCAACTGAGCGAGCGAGCGCCGACCTTGAGTATATATACAGCGCGACGGCGCATGCACTGTCAGCTGTTGAATGTTCTCGAAGCGCGACGGCGCATGCGCGTCCACTGGAGAATCAGGAGAATTGTAGAATGCTCTCGAAGGGGAGAAGCGCGCGCGGCACAGATGGTGTGTGACGGTGCATGCGCGCGTCAGCTGTCGAATGTTCGAGAAGGGGGAGAAGCGCAACGGCGCATGCGCGCGCCGTCAGCTGCCGATGTTCTCGAAGCACGACGGCGCATTGCGCGCGCGTCAGCTGCCGATGTTCTCGAAGCGTGACGGCGCATGCGCGCTACATTATACAGCTAGCGAATGTTCGTGAAGAGGAGAAGCGCACGCGGTGTGTAGAGGAGGAAGGGTGCACCGATGGTGGAGGAGTGAAGCGCGGCGCGGTGTGTAGAGGAGGAAGGGATATGCACCAGATGGTGGAAGAAAGGAGGAGGAAGCTTGCGGACTGGCGCCCGCACTACAAGCCTCGAGTATTAGATGCCCCGCATCTTAAAAA